>CAAE01014651.1:70409-94359 GCA_000180735.1 Tetraodon nigroviridis | reverse complement strand
TTTCTAAAGTCTATTTCAGTCTAACTGATCACACATCCGCAGATGGTAACACAATCCCAGCAGTAGTTGCGAACTGGTAGAAAAAACGTGCTAAAGCAAGCACCTGGATCTTGTCCCATAGTGGCCACAAGAGCATCGTACCTGCGCCCATCCGTCCAACAATCTATCATTCATACGTTCACCTATCCATCCATCTATTTATCCATCAACCCATCCACCCACCCATCCATCCAACCAACCATCTATGCCACTAATCACTGGGCGATGGTCTTTGCCTGAGTGAGAGGTGGGAATACACTTGCCAGCTGTTAATAGGACGCACACACACATACACACAGGAAATGTACTTTATGATAAATGATTGAATCACAATCTTAATTTGTCATTTTGAAGCACGAGTAAAGCCCTAACATGAGGTTGAAGGTACAAGGGAAATCTTCAGCACTCTTCTTTGCAAAGCAGTGACGGCCCTGAAGGCCTGTTTCAGAAAGGACTTTCCAAGTGCAAACCTTATCCTTCACAGACTAAAACGCAGCTAATCGATGCTGCTACATTATTGTAACTTCAGGGGTGCATACATGAAAATTGTCTACAATTCTGTGGTCAAAATGTGGGAAAAAAAAAAAAAAATTCTAAAAATGATGTTTACATCATAAATAATCTGAGATTTGAGTTAAAATTACTATCAAAAAGCACTTGAAGAACAGAAGATTTTGTTATGAAGAGACCTTAAGGCCCGAGAAGGAGCTCCGTGTGGACTTTAATAGAGGATAATAGCTGCAACAGAATGTTGAGAACATCTGTGTGCGAGTGGATTTCCTATAGTTTAGCAGGTTAAACAGAGTTTTATTATCTATCATTATTATTATTATTATTTTGATCGTTGTGCAACTTCTCAGTTTAACCGACGGATCGTGTCGCTGCTGTTTGTCGGTGTTCTCAGTGTCCGTTATTTGATTCAGCTGGACGTCAGTGAACATGTTGGCTCTTGTTCTACCTGCAACAGTCTTTCAGCTCAGCAGCCTGTTTTGTTCTGTGCATGTCTTTACCAGCTGGTTTACAGTCAAAGACCCTAAAATATCTCACTAGTGAACGCACAAGAGATTAACATCGAAGCCATTTTGGCATCAGAAGTGCTAATTTAAACTCTTTAATACAGGTGAGTCCTACACCGAGGTCAACAAGGTCAACCCTGCAGAGGTCCCTGGTGCTCTAACGAGTAGAAAGTACTGACGGGATGAACCGGCTTGAATATAAAATAGCTGCACATGCAGAGGCTCGGGGGCTAAAATGATGTAGATTGTCTCGTTTTCATTTTGCATATTCAACAAATTGGTTTCTTTTGTAGGTTTAAACTCACATTCAGCCACACTTGAGGATATCCAGAAGAAAACATTCCCAGACATTAAAGCAGCTCTCAGGAAAAAAAGAAAAAAATCAAGTTGGGAAAGGGCAACAAACTAAAAAGGGATGTTTATGGTGGAACTGCCAAGCATGTTTTCATCTAATCCTGTCATTCTACCAGGCATTAATAAACAGCTCATTTAGAATCACCAAAAAGCATGTGGACAACCATTAATTAGGTTTTATGTAAAAGTGACAGACCTGTAAATGAAAGTACCGAGTTCTTCTGCCATAGCATGACATTTAGAATTATAGGCGAGATTATGAGCGTTCACGATCCTCTCTGTTCAGCCTCTGAGAGAAGAAGTGGATGAATACTCATCTGTTTTATCAGTTGTACTGATGTTCTTCGGACCAGTGGTTTTCCTCAATTGTCCTCAGTGAAGGAGTACCATTGCCACAAACACACACAATAAAAAGCACTTTTCTCATGATGAAATGACAGTTAAGACACTGCCGTCTGCACATTCCAAATTGCCTATTCCAATTGTGACTTTGCCCTAATCTTAAGAGCCATAAAAAGAGAGCAAATAACCTTTAAGAAGGATTATTTTGAAAAATGAAGTAAAAGAAGTAAAAGAGAATCAGTGAGATCTCAGAGTTTGTGCAAAACACCTGTCAAGAACATTAGCTACTGCTTTGTACTGATCTGTATCACCTGTGCATTCCTTTCAATTCCGATGTTGAATTGGGACATCTGACTGTGCTGTCAGGGCCAGATTGTCAATTATTTACTTTTTATAAATCTAAAAGATCTTTTGTTCAGGTGGAAGGTTTCATTTCACTCCATAAAAGAAAAAAAATCTGAATAGAAACGTAAAATCTATAGGAGACTCTAACTTGCACAGGTTTAGATGTTTTTTTGAATTTGTGGCGCTTCCAGTACCTCCTCAGTAATGGTTCCACCTCTTTCTTATAATCAAACCAATCAAGTGGATCAGTATTTTTTTTTAATTGCTTCCTCGAGCTAACATATATGGTGCAGCGTGCATGGAAATGAATCCTCTGTGTTTTACAGCCCCTTGAGTACTCCAGATGAAATGCTAAACTGGTAATTAACTAGTTGAAGTGGTGTGAAAAACAGTTCCAGTTTAAAATAAAATTAGTTCATTATCAAATCAAGGCTCTGCTTTGTGCAGTTTAAAATACAAGAGAAGCCTGTGGACCTCTTTAAAATCAAGTAAGCTGGCTACACACACACACACACACACACACACACACACACACACACACACACAGCTCTGTGTGCTTACTGCACATTTTTGTTGTAGTGAAGTAAATCGATAGCTCGTTTAACACTGCAGGAGTTCAGTGACAGCACTTATTCACGGTGAAAGAGGAGATGCAGATGAGCAGAGTCCAGCCAATCACCATCAAAGTCTTACAAGAGAGAAGTAGAAGAACAGGTCCAGCAGAAAGGGGAAGGAGAGCAGCACACAAAGACAGCAGAAGAAAGGGCAGCGGAGAGGCTGACAATAGAAGAAAGCAACAATGAGCGTCTGTTCGACTGTTGGAGAAGGAGTGCGGAGAGCTGGGCTCTCACGGAAACTCAAACAGCTGGCTTGTTCTGCGGGGCTTCTTCAGGAAAAAGAAAGAGGCAAGAGTTGATCGTTCTCACAGGCCAGGACTATAAAGGACTGGCGTTCCATGTAAAAAAAAATGTTCTAAGCGTCAACTAAATGTTTGAAAACCGCCACTTACAATGAACCTATCTGGGTAATTGGAGTACATTTAAAATTTAAAGCACAGGGAATTCAACGTACAGAAGAAGTCGCAGGGTATGTTTCTTACCACACCCACACACACACACACACACACACATACATCATCGTCACTTTTTTGCTCATGTCTGAGTTGTGACTTTAGCTATGTGAATTTGACCTTGATACCACAGTGGAGCTGAAAATGAAATCAGTGAGTGTTTGGCTGGTTGCTAAAGAAAAAACACGAACTGATGCTAAATGAGGAGTCAGATCCGCAGACGAGCGATTGTGAACAAGTATTTGATTTGATTCTCACAGCTTGGCCTCCCTTAGAGGCCAATAACTCCCTTAGATTCAATATTGAGAAGATGTGGAATAAGAGCAGCCGCTGTGTCAAACACACATAGAAAAGCCCAGCTGTGTGACACGAATAAGCGTACAAACTATGCAGCAAACAAACCCACAAAAAACACAACCGAACAAAAAAAGACACGCGTGTTCAGGGACAAGAGTGAACTTTGCATGTTTGCCGAAGCTGTCAGTGCTGTAAGTTCAAGAGTGCTTTGAAAGCTGTTTCAGTCGTCTGCAGGTGCAACGTAAAAGGAGTTGGAAACTGGATTCCTGAAGACGGGTGCTACGTTTTTTGGTTGTGTTCGAGAAAAGTGGAGGTTGCAGAAGAAGTGCTCCACAGAGGTGGTGCTAAGTTGAGGAGTGGGAGAGATGGGCCAAATAAATATGAGATGGTGTCATCAGCATACAAATGGATTTAGGGATCGGCCTGCAGCTTTCGCAAGCTCATTAATGTAAATGAAGAATAAAATCAGGCACCGGATAAAGCCCTGAGGCACACCTTTTGGAGACGGGAAGTGGGTGAGACAAGTTTTTCACCTTCAACTGCTAAGTATGAAAGCCAGCAAACCATTCACAGCAGATGGAGATCGAACAGAGCATTGGCAGGAAAAATCCCGCTGAGGCCAATCCAGCCTCTCCAGGACTTTAGCAAAGCATGTTAAAATGATATGGGTTAAGCAATAATATATGAATTAAAATAAGGACAATCAGTAAGTAACTACAAGCAGAATTTGAAAGCACTGCTGCAACAATGTGAGTGCAATGGTACAAAATGAGTGACACAAGTGGGAGGAGGTCCAATCAATGTACTGATCCAGTAAGACAAGTTGTCTCTGGAGGGCAGAGTAAAGTCTAAAATGACTTCTCTGTGGGTAGAAGCTGACTAACAGGCCTAGGTGCTACGGGGAAAGGCTTAGCACTGCAGGTACAGATCTTGTAAACTTCAGTTTACAGTTGGTGTAATTCAATGTTAAGTTTAATTTTTTAAGCTTACCCGTGTAGTGGTGTGGGGCCCAAAGTTAGCAGGGGTCCAGGTTGTAGCACGTGGAGGACCAGCCGGGGTCCAGACTGTAAAAGATGAAGAAGCCGGCTAAAGCTAGCAGGGATCCATGTTGTAGCACGTGGAGGACCAGCCTTAAGCTAGCAGGGGGCCCAGGCCCAAACCTACAAAAGCAAGTTAACTCTGCTGTGGTTGATTATTAGAAGAACCTGGTTGATTGTTAGAGGACTAATGGCGTGCTTTCAGGGTTCTAGTTTTCTGCTTTGGTTGTCTAACTATAGCTAATGCTGTTTGAGTGGCTGGTGCAGCTCTAGTCTGTCTTGTAGTTAACGGATAAAAGCCAATGACACGTCCACATCTGCAGCTTTATAGTCAGATTAGAGTTAAATTAGTTTAGGGTTTATCACATTCACACAGCCACTTTAAATTAAGCAATTCTGTTTGCTTTGTCACAAGAAAGCAAAAAAAAAAAAAAAAAGGGTTAAAAAAAAAGAGATATTCCAGTATAACCACTGAATATAGACCATCAGCTCTGAATCATGACAGCTGGATTTTGGTTTATTTCCATCTTTTCTGTTAACAGCAGCATTGAAACGTCAGCCTGCTACTTAGTTAGAGCACTTTGCTGTCCAGGCAGCAAATATCAGAGTCTGGTGTCTTAGAAACGACTTAGTGAGAGCATCACTGTCAATTCACACAACAAAGAGAAGGAGGAACTAAAAAATGGCTGATGAAGAGTCTGGCAGGGCCCCTGCAGAAGCATGAAATGCTGCGTCATTTCACACCAGCAACCCTGCTGATGAATTTCCATCAAAAATATTTAATTTGGTTTTTTTTTTTTTCCCTCTAAATTCTAAAGCTGCCAAACTAGTTATCGCATCTCAGCGAGGGCTCAGAGGAAAGCCGTGGCTTTAGGAAGACAGGAAATTAAAAACCGCCCTCATTCCTGGTAGATTCAATGCCACTCTGCTGCATTATTCTTTTAAGGACTCTCCCTCAGCCCCACTTCTCTGCGGTTTTTGCAGAAAGGTCAGCCAGTCACTGGGGAGTATAAAACACATCCAGACACAGATAATTATGGAGCTTGTACCTACTTTAAGGTGTACGTGCAAAAATGCAGCAGTGCTGTCGCAGCCATAGGTTCCTGTTCTGCAAGGTTCTAAAAGAAGGTGGAGAAGGTAAAATTTGCCATTCTCATCTGTTAGCCTGCTACCTCAGTAATCTGCTGGAATATTATTGGCTTCTGCGCATCCAGCTAACACAACGACATCGTGTTGATGGTATAGTCTGTTTAACAATTTAATGAGGGAGCAAGAAGGAGAACAAAATTCAACAAGTAGCCTAAACTGATATTATCCCCCATAAATAAAACGATTTGACCTTTTCATGGTGCACCGCCAATCCTGTCAACAACTAGCCACCAGAACTGTTTTCTGTGTTTTTAATCCTCTTCTTTTTTGGAAAAAAAAAAGAATCACCACTCAAACATGTCATTAAATAAATTTATAGATAGATTTGCCACGTAATTTATCTTATTCAGGCTGCTCGGTTATTTTGTTCTTATAATCCCATTTCCTGACCGGCCACACTGTGCAGTGAGCATGACAGAAATATTGTGGCTGGATCGGTGCCACTTAGCAGCGCAGCTGCCAGTCCTGTTAGCTTCATCCTAGAATGCTTCTGTTTTCCACTCTGTGCTAATCTCTCCAACTAAACAGACTCAGATTGAAAATGACAACAAGTTGACATGAGACACAAACAATATTTCCACAGAAATTGACGTTTGTGATGTAAAAGCAGAGTGTTCTTGGCTATATGAATGTGCTGTAATCAATCTGCAGCAACATTAATAATGTACGAATGTGTCACAGATCCAGTCATCCATTCATGTCTCTTTTAATGAAAGGCAGGCACAGTGACCGATTCTTCCTCTGGTGTGTTTCCACCGGAGGCTCATGGCTGCAGTTCGGCCTCTTTGAGCCAGAACAACCACATGCTTATTTTTTAAGAGAAACAAACCTAAAACCGAATTTTAGCAAGTGTAACAAATAAAGAACACCTGATGTGACCTAGTCCAGCATCACCAAATAGCTATCTACTAAGTCTTGCTTGGTTTTTCCTTAATAACTCGACTCTCGTCTGGATCTGCGGCTTCTTTTGCAGTGGCTGCTGCGGTGGCAGGATCATGGCTGCTGTTGTTGGCATTAGCAGCGACATCTCAAAAACCTCAAAGGCTATGGACAGATTTTGGTTACACTTAGGTTTGAGGTACACTTCTTAACCATTAACTTTTGCAATGAAAAACACTCTGGAAATCTCTGGTTCTCAGTCAGAAAATGGTATTGGGGAAGGGTTTTGCCTGGAGTTGAAGTACCTGGAAGTCTATGTCTCTGTGTCGGGAATGGTGTTGTGTAAGACCTGAGCCACAGGGCTTGGGTCTGACACAGAGAAAGGGGAGGAGCTCAGGTGGACCCATTTATCACAGTAGCAGTTAAAATATCAATAATCATTTAGTCTTCAACAGTTTAGCCTTTAAAAGAAGCTTGGTGCGTTGTATTGAGAGAGTAAAAACTTGATGGTCGCAACCTACTGCAGACAAAAACGTTCACCAGCCAATTATGATTGGCATAATGACAACAATGCCAATGAGGGTTAATACTAGAGGGTGTGAATCCTATAGTGAGACATCAAGCCGGTACTGGGAAAGAGAACAAAGGGCGGATTGTTCTGAAAACTAGTTTGCTATCAGATGAAGTTATGATTGCAGATTTGCCATTCTGAAAATGTGATAACGCATTTGAAGTAACACCATTAAATTTGATAAATTCATTTGCTGTCTTGTCTTTTCCGATTAATTTCCTCATTCTTCTTCAGACATCAGCACGCTCTCTTGAGTTTGTCCTCAGTTGTGACCCAAGCATGAGTGAGAAGACTTGTGCTTTGGTTCGCGGTGCTCAGCCGTAATTGTGCGGAATGCAGTCGGAGGAACTTTTTTCAAAAGGCCAAACTCTTGGGAAAAAAAAAAAAAAGGCCTATTTTCAATCTGTGGCATTAAAAATTTGCCACGCAGAGAAGAGTGTCATTAAAAAAGAGGGGGGGAAAGTATAGCTTCTTTGAACGACACAAACTGCATGGATGTTTAAGTGGTGTGAAAGAGGAGCCCCAAGTCTGAGAATGAGAGAGGAGGCATAAATATGCATCACCTTGGGCTATCTTTGCAGAGAGGCTTTGACATATGCTGAAAGGGCGAGCTAAGGTTTCTGTAGTTTCCTTTAAATTTAGTGCCATCCTTCCTCGAACACCAAGAACCTTTTACTGGTTCTACACTCACTCCTGGCTGTGTGAAAAGCCACATCCAGCAGACAGCCACAATATTGTCAGTCTCCAGCGCATCAAACCCAATATCAGCCCCTTCTAAATTAATTAGCAACTCTTGCCCTGGCCTGCCTCTCTAATAAGTCTCACAGGGAGCAAAAGTGATGGGCTAGCTTGCATCCTCGCCCACCCTTCACATGGCCTGACAGCTTCTCCCTCCTCAGCTGTGGTCTTCGAACATCCCTCTGTCCTCCTGCGCGGGACCGATGATAAACCTGTGAAACAACCACTCTCTGAACTGGCTTCATGTCAGAGAGAATGAAGTCATGTTCTGTTGTGGCGCGTAGAGAAAAACCTCTCCAAGCTGCTGGCACCCTGTAGATGTAAAATGACTTGTTAAATATTAGAGCACACAAATCAAATGTTAGGTCACATTGAAAGCAGGGTGTTAATACAACGGAATGGCCTCGTGGTGCAGGTATGCCATCCTCGTTCTTATGTCAAACATCACTGGAAAAGATGCCATTACATAAATTGGCTACTTACTTAAGCTGTGACCTGTGTTCAGAAAGAGGTTGGACTCTCTCCATACGGAACCTGCCAAGAAACCACCACTAAAGTAAATTGACCTTCTTGCCTTTGAAACCTGCAGGGTTGTCTCCCGCCTAGACTATATTCCTGTTTATTTCTGCACTTTTTACGCGTGTTCACCTGGACATGTAGATCTCGCCCTGTTCTACTAACATCTGTTCTTTTATCATGTGAATACTCTTTAAAAATCCTAAATGTTTAGTGCAATGCATTCTGCGAAGATGGTGTACATAGATACAAAATGCTTTTTTTTTTTTTTAAATGAGAGTAACAGAGCAAGCGTTCTAATTGTATTCAGTACCCTACTGCTGGCTGGATGTGGCTCAGACCGCATTTTTTAATGGGATTTATGCAAACAAAACAATCCAGATTATTGTTTATGTTATCTAATTATTGCTGATGTTTATCAAATAAGTCGAGTTTTAACGTTTACTAACTTTTCCTCCAAAGGTTCATTACAACTTAAACAAGTTTTAAAGGACTAATAGGTTACGTGCTGGCAAAGAGCACTGCATTGATTCAAGGCCCTCTCCTCCGCTGTTGCTTTATCCCGTCTATCTTTAGAACCTGCGCTGTAAAGACACCACTTTTTTCTTTTTCACGAGCACGCTAGATTCTCCTTGTGAGAAATGACTCCTTTCTCCTTGTCAGGCTCTGGTGCCTGAGCAGCTGCCTGGTAAAGCGAGTGGGAAATGGCATTTTGATTGCTTTCTTATGTCATGTTTGTTTCCACCGCAACCTGATCACATTAGATGCACGCAAGTAATTAATCCACTAAAGCCAAAAGCACAGTACTCAAGCAGAAGGAGGAAATGGAGCTTTTTACTGATTTACTATTACATATGCATATATGAAATATATGCATAATTTGACAATATGTTAAAGAATAAAATAAAAAATATGGTGCAGCTAGTCATGAAAACGCAATCGGAGAAATCTGGATTGTTTTAAATGGCGTTACAGCAACTTTGATGCAGTTTATCCAGGCATATTCCCGCTGCCTGTCAGCTGTCAGACACGTATTAGGAGGACGAACATTTCCCAGCGAATTTGTTTTTATTCTGTTTTTAGGATATATTAAATGAGCCTTCCAATGTAAGTCAAGTTTTCAAAAGGGCTGAGGCAAAGTGCCGATTTTAAGTCACGTTACTATGTTTAGAATAGAACTTTATTCGTCCCACAGCGGGGAAAATCTCACTGTTCCAGCAGCAAAACGTTGGAGAAAAAGTTCAAAATGTACAGGAAGAAGGCAGATAAATAGAAATACTTTCTGTTGGAATGTAGCACTATGTACACCAATAAATATTTTATACAGGATTTACATGAGTCATTTATTGGTTTACCTTTATGCTGGTGGACGATGAATTTGATTTCCCTAAAAATCGGCCTTTATCATTTTTCAATTTCAATTCTAATTTATTTACATAGCACCTTTTACAATAAAGTTGTCTTTAGGTGCTTTACAGAGGCAGAGACCCAGGGCCTGAACCCCCAGGTAAGCACAGTGGCAAGAAGAAGAAGGAAAAAACTGGGCTTACAAGGAGAAACCATCCACCCTAACCCTAATCTTAAAAGTCGGCTGAGAAAACAAAAGACATAAAACATTCTAAGTCTGTACTCTACGTGGAACTGACGGCCTTGTACTGCTTTTTGCACCTGATCATTTAGTTTCTGGTTTTTCAGGAAGCATGGATGGTAAAAAAAAGGCCAAACATCTGATAACAGGGCCAAATATCTGATGCAGCCATGAGGAATCAGCTGTCTCACAGCCCATCAACACGTCATGCACACATACATGCAGAGTCTGTTCCACCGGAGACGCCGTGACAACGAAGGTTGGAGACCGGGCGTTTGCTCTGACTTTTGAACCCTATGGCCCTTCGGACTAAGCTTCTCATCCTCGAAAGAAAATCCCCTCTCATAAAAACTGATAGACCATTTGTCATGGCAGCTGCGGCTCTGGTGATATGAAGGTCACCTGTTTGATCCTGGACCCTGCAGTCCATATGTCCTTGAGCAAAACACCGAAGCCCTAAAGGCTTCAGGGGCTAAGTCCAGCACAACGATGATTGTGATCAGCTCATTCTCCTGATGAGCTGTGAGGCTGCGAGACAGACCATCAGTGCAGACTCTTCTGCATACAAATGCAATAAAAACATGGTCTATTATTTATTTACTTTAATTATATAACTGTTTTGTAAAAATTAGATCCGCTCTATTCCTTTTATCTAAAAGATGTATCAAACCTGGTAAATGTGGCTGTTGTCCTTTCTGACGATAATGGTACAGACTGTTGATCTGGCAGAGAACAGACTGTTTATTCCTTTTGATTCCCCAAATCAAGCACAAACATCCGTGTTTTTGCTGCCGCTTTTTGTGAAAACACAACCTGAGTCAAGACTGAAGGAGGATTTGGGGAAATTCTGTCCGTCAGCTCAGTTCTTCACTTACCACCTGTTACAAGCAGCCGTGCTTTTTTACCTCCACCAACAAGGCTGACAGTTAGCATTTGTTTGTTTGATCACAAAAAGAGTTGAAAGATGGACAAACATCTTTTTGTGAACTTTTTCCAAAAAGTTGGTAATGATCTGCAAAAAATCAAGGACTAAGGGGCTTTGATCATGAAGCTATGTAGTTTATCCAGAGTATCAGATTTTAGCTTTAATGCTACTTTGACAATGCATTAGATTTAACCAAGTTTATGTATTGGAAATTATTCACAACTAACAGACCCTGCAGCAGTAGAACCTTGTGCACATTACAAACTTGTTGACCCTGTATGGTCAAGGCATCTTTCCAAGGATTTGCCAAATGTTCCCTTCACAGTTTCTCATCGTAAGGAAATGTTTCAGTTGGGTTTGCCAAAATCAGGTGAACAGAATTAGAAGCTGTAATGTGCAGCTTGCTGGCTGCTTCACTGCTACAGACGTGAAAAAAGTAACACAACATTAATAAGCTCTGAAATATTAAAAAGTAAAAATAGGAACTGTGTTAAATTTATAGAAGGAAACACAGTTGTGCCCTATTTGCAAAATATTATAATAAAAATCAGCCAGCAAATTAAAAAAACCATAAGCTTCAGTTTGCACGTGGATTTCTTTAAGATCTACCAGAGGAACCGATCTGGTCTAAACTAGATCGAACTAGAAAACGCTCCTTTGTCCTTGTGTGGTTGAAAATCACTGTCAATCAAACGGTCGTTAGACAGTTCGTCAGCAGAAGCCCAGCTTTCAGACCCGCCCACTGCTCCATTTACTCTTACTGATGCTGATCGTCTGTGGGCAGGGCTAAATTACATCATCTACTCAATGATCATCTAGTCAAACTGCAGAGAGTAAAAAAACAAACACTGTCGTCCACTAAGGTTGGGCTTAAACAAGTTAAATGACGGAGGCACCGGAAAGGTATCATCACATTCCTGACATGGAGCCACAAACATGTCCATCTAAGGCATTGCTTCTCGTATACAACACAGTTACACAGAAAATTAAGGAGGTCAACTACTGCGGTGCTATTTGGCTGCTGCTAATTGGTTCATTCTGCTGAAATGATATCAGCAGCCCTTTATTGTTTGACTCATAGTGATGGTGATCTGACTGCATTTCATAAAAACTCTCCAAGTACGCTTACATTTCACTGAATCTGACAAAAATCTTCAATTTGTCTCTTTGCCAAGCGCTTCAGCTGTTAGGTGTTTTAAGCAGCCGTTCTTTACTCTAATCCACATGTAGCTGCAGCAAGGATTTTCAATACTCTATAAATTCAGAGCTTATCTCCAGACAGTGACTAGTAAATGGTAAGCAATTCTATCAATCATGGAGCTCCCTGCTGTGTGATTCATAGTAATGTGTTTCCATTTAAAACTCCCCCAGGGTGAAGGAGAGAAGAGCAGCATCAAATACTCCACAACAATCAATACGCGGAGCTCCAGCAGCCCCTGCTTCTATCTGCCCAGGGAAAATAAGTGTATTAGGGTAAAGAAAAATGCATTAGAGGGAAATTGTTTAGGTGAAAGGAGAATAATCAGGAAAAAGACATCAAGGCACAATGAGAGAATGGAAACATAAAAAAGAAAGAGTGGCACGGCTTTAGAACCCAGCTGTTAATCCTCAGTTACTTCAGCCAGTCACAGTGATGGAGTGTAATAAGTATTCCATGCTGCCCCAAGGAACTTCACGCATCTAAACGCTGTTAACCTTCCTAATAATCAGGGGCACATGTGTGCTGGAGTCCATCCAAGTGGGCACTGGGGGAACAGCAGAGATCCACACAGACCCATGCCTTCGATCTAGCATCAACACAACCACAACCGCAGTCTGGGATTCCAAATTCACTTGTTACTACGGCAAAACCAGTGACGTTTATGTTCCTCCTGGTTTTAGGAGAAATCATCTTGCCCCCAGTAACTGTAAAATGGCCAGTCCTTGAGTCAGCGAAGCAGGACCACATTGTGGGGGTTCCTCCACTGTGCTTCAGGCTTGGAGTGATGTTTCCATGATGATTTACAGGGTGTGTGTAAATGTATGACTGAGCTTGTGAGGCCAGATGTAGAGCTGTCTATTCTTTTTAAAAAGATGCAGTCTTCATTTCATCAGTCCAGGATGCTCTGTAGAACTACCGTAAATTCCGGACTATAAGCCGCTACTTTTTTCCCAAACTTTCAACCCTGCGGCTTATGCAATGATGCGGCTAATGTATGCATTTTTTCTAACGGCCGCCAGGGGCGCTCGAGCAGAAAAGGTAAGAGTGAGACCGGTGGAATATATGTGTCGAGGAAGATGCAAGTTTAACGTAACCTCGCGCTTTGTCCGTGAATAAAATTAGCATGAACAGACCCTCATCATGGAAAATGCAAGAAGAAATGCATATGACGCAGCTTTCAAGTTAAAAGCAGTCGAGCTGGCTTTCAGTGACTTTTACCGTTTTTTTTAACCAGCCCTGTTAGTGCTGTGCTACCGTATTCCTGCTGTGTTACTGCCGCGTCACAGGCACTGTTTGGAAAGAAAAGCTAAGGTATATTCTTAAAACTTTGAAAACTCTCTCTGTGTACCGTCTTTCTTTGTAAATATGTTTACATGTTTTAATGTGCGCACATGCGGCTTATATACAGGTGCGGCTTGTGTATGTACAAAATCGGTTTTCCTCTAAAAATGTAGTGCGTGCGGCTTATAATCAGGTGCGCTCTATAGCCCGGTTTTTACGGTAATTGAGTAGCATGCTACACTTTAAACATAATGCTTCCATTTCAGTCCAGATCAATAAATTCTGACACAATAAAATCGCTTGTACTTGACTTGTAATGACAGCACAGTTTCTAATTAAACCAACCAACACAAAAGCTTTGATTACCCAATAATGCACTCATACCATCTTCAATCTGCACATTGCTGTTCCAAGAGTTGGCCTTTAAAATATTCTGTTCACAGGACAGGCTGAAGTGTACTCGAGAGTCAGTTAACAGGTCATGATTGCTCTGGTGTGAGTGCAGACTAAGTAGTGCACTGAAGCAAGTAATGGGAGACATTGACTTGAGAAATGGATGACTCCTCTGAAGTCACCTTGAGTGAAGAGAGCTCATCATTCATATGCCAATCAAACACACACACACACACACACACGCCCACACACACACACGTGACCTTTCTGTCATCAGCCAATCAAGGTCTTTGTCAGTATTACACCAGCAAGGATGCAGGACTGTTCTTCATCAGTCATGTCTTCCACCAAATATGCCCCCATCATCGCCTAAGCTGACACTGCTGACAGAGATGTACTGTCCAGCTCTAGCATGCACACTTTGATCTGATTTATATGTAACATATGTGGTAACCACCTATAGGTAGGTACACAAACAAATCTTTCTCTATAACCCAGTCTGAGGAAGAGGAGCAACATGTCAGTAGTTTTTGGGCAAGACCTTCTCTCTAACATCCATCCTGTAATTGTCATTTCTTTTTGTTACACATGTACCTTAATTAAAACTGAATTATAGCTAGTGATAAATATAAAAATATTTTTTAGACCAAGTCAGTTTAGCCTGACAGCAGTGACACAGAGATGCCTTTCCACAAGGTCACCACCCAACAAATCCACAATTTAATTTCATAGAGAATTCATATCACGAGTTGAATTGGTGTGTTGGTTGTAAGACAGCTCCAGTCTTGGTTGTAGAATCAACAGGATGGTGAATGTTCTGATGGTTATCAGTGAGCTCAGAGCGCCTTAACAAAAACAGGCCATGATGCCTCCACAATAGGAGTCCACACACTTTTTACATCCAAGACTGCCATCCAAGACTTTCCATTTTCTCCAGAGGACTTAAAAATTGGTGTTGAATGGGAGGTTACAGCCAGCAAACGTTATTTTAGACAGCTTTTCCCCCAATTTGGACATGCTCCACAGGAGTTGTTGCTCCACAGAGGAAGGTAAGCCAGGCTGAATGTTAACTTTAACAGTGTCAGGTAACTAAAAGCTTCACAGCTCCCTCAAGTGAATATCTTTAGCAGAAAACCAGAAACGAGAATTCAAATGCTCAGGTCTAAAGCACAAACCTCGGATTGGAGGTATTTAAAATGTAGGATTTGAAAAAAGCCAATCTGGTGCTAACATCTCTAATCCCAGTCTAAACTTCCCCCTGTTTCTATTATTGATCATTTCCCAGTGCTCCCCAAAATCTTTGATATGATGCTTCAGCATCCAATTCTCAGAGTATTAAAGTAATAAAATATTCTATTTTATTACAAACAGTGTAGGAATCTGCATCATGGTAGCCTGCATCAGCCTCCACCACAGCCTGAAGGAGATACACCAGGCTGGGTGACATTGGCTGCATTTCAGAGGTGATGCAAAACAATTCTTTGTTTCCCAAGTGTGGGATAGATGACACACTCATTAGAAGAGTTTTAGATGAGTAAGGACAAGTGAAAGGAATTGTTAGTCATTGAGCTGGTGTAAGGCTAATGGAGCCTTTCAGAGGCCTGTAGTTCAACTGGGGATTTTGAGTGGTAGAACTGCAGCAGCTGCACTTTATGAGTACATATGGTAATCAACATGTCAGCATTTACTCAGCTGGAGTCTCTAAAACCGAAAAAAAAGCAATTGGACTTACGCCTTGGGCATTACAACCTGTGACTGGGAAATGTTGAACTTGTTTTAAGGTTCTGGCGAGAAATTATGCGGTGTTGGTGGTTTTCTCTGCCTAATTTAGAAATCAGCCTACTATGCCTCAGCTGGCATGTTTTTATGATGCACAACAACTGGGTCCTGCTGTGTTTACATATAGGAGGTGTTTATATAGATTCTCACATAGGTCCTCAGTGGGTGCTCAGGTACTACTGGATCAAATTTCCGCAAAGGCTAGAAATCATTTTAAAATGAGACTTAGTATTTATTTAATTCTTCATATTTTTCATGTTTGCAATATAAGTTTCATTATTAACTTTCTATTTTTTTTTTTTTTTTCAACAATGACCTCCTGGAAGGGAAACAACTGTTGATGCAAGCAGAGATGTCTATTCTGATCCCTGGCAGTTACCACAGGCTGTCCAACATTCCTAGAAACAGATGGGCTGAGGACAAATATTCAGTTCCTACAGCCAGAAAGAGATAGCACCAACTCAAACAGACTGGACGGCTCAGCACCGACCTCGCTCCGTCATCATCAGCTTGTCCAGTCAGGTTAACCAGTCAGTTTACTGCCTCATGGCCTACCCAGGATTTTTTTGTTGTTGTTGTTGTTGTGCTCAACTTCTCCACGTGTCTGTTAGCCTTTAAGTCAGTGTGATGGCACACGTCACCCCAGCCTCTGCTCTTCTTCTCAGGCAGCTGCCTCCAACTCCTGCTCTGCTTGCCAATCACTGCCTTAGTTTGCCACTAGCTCTCTGCAGGCTTGAATTGGATTTGGATCAACAATCTTTGAATGGCTCTCAACTGGCTAATGAAACTCACGGTGACCAAAATTATTTCAGATCTAGATTTTAATAAAATAATTTAAACCTCTCCCTGTTTCTGAGTCTGTGCCAGTCTGTCTGTCAGCACTACAGAACCACACAAATCCAGGAATCCACAGTTTAGGGGTGAATTTGCTTGACCACAGCATGGTTTGCTAGTTTAAGTGCGCTCAAAGTGAGACCTAAGGCTAAACCTTACACCTTTAACACAGTGCAGATGGACAAGGTACAGTTTGGAGGCTCAGGGTACCGGGAATCCAAGCATGCTGAGAAGGTACGCTTGTACTAATGACGGTCTGTTGCTGCTCTGATTGTCAAAGGGATTGGCGTCACTGATCAGTAGCATTACCCTGGTCCAACAATGATGCACAGAGCATTTCTGAGCTCTGTGGCAGACAGCAGAGCCCAAATGAAGCTTCAATGGGAGACACAAAATTAGCTTTACTGGGAGGCTAGTTAAGAGGATCCAGCAGACATGAATGCAATATCAGAAAAAGCTGAAAACACCAAGGGTGTTTATCAGACCATTAAGGACTAGTGAACTAGTAGCGGTTTAATCAAATAGACGCAAATTATGACATTGACCGAGTGAGCAACAGGAGGCCTCAGAGTTGGGAACGATACAAAGGCTCGAAATGTTTCGTGACTTTTAGCAAAAATATGACACTTATCCCATTCATGGTGAGCTCACAATAAATAATCATAAGAACCCGCCCACCTCAACCGGGTGTTATGGCAAACCACTACATTTAGATTCAAGTCAATGTGAAGGTGAAAACATGGGATTCTAGCCATCATCTAATAGAAAGTCCTATCCTACTACCACTACTACTACTACTACTACTACTACTACTACTACTACTACCACTACTACTACTACTACTACTACTACTACTACTACTACTACCACTACTAATTCTTACTCTTTCTCTTGGCAGATGTCCACCCTGATAATTGGTTGGTGATATGTATCATGTTCCATCTTCTTTCACATTCTACAGCAGAAAACACATGCATGACATTTTAAAAGGCAGTCTGAAATTCCTGGAACTCAGACATTGAACCTCATGCCCGTAGGAACCTGTCTTTTAGTAAAACATCAGCCTCTAACTTCCAAATCACGTGTATTTTAGCTTATTTCCTGTGTGTATTTAGGTGCGAGTTGAGTCCAAATGCATGGGAGAATGTGTGAAATAATTAATTTGGTGCAAGGGTTGCTTGGTAAATATCATTATATCAAGATAATCAAATTTAATTGGACATCTGCGTCCCTGCTTACACGGTGAGCATAAACGCATCTAGTAAGGGTCTGATGAACGCGATGTGATCTTGGCTTATTGAAATGGCAACTGGGATCTCTGTCCAAGTAAATACTGATGAGACACACTGTCTGTCCTCCAGCCAATCCACAACAACATTTGGAAGCATCTGCTGGCCACTCAGCTAAATAAATGCAACACTTTCAAGAGGTGCTGGCCTGAAAAAGCGTTTGTCAGGGAGCAGAGGGTGATATTTGGATAGGGCAGCTACTGTTTCCATTACTTTTTGGACACTGTTGCAGAAGAAAAAAAACCTACCTTTTAGCCATCTTGGACTAATCAAAGATGAAATCAGCCTTGTTTTCATAAAACAGAAGGTAACTAAAAAGGGTGGCATCCCATCATCAATACTAATTACCAGCCATTTAGAAGATAATTGGAGAAATTTAATGTGGAACTACTTATTTACATATTCATAATCAGGTTCACAACACATTCACAAACACAGCTGTGCAGAACAAGCGGCCTATATGTGAGCTTTAGTGTTCTTTAACAAACTAGATGACACTCATGGTGTTTATTTTTTATTTTTTTATTTTGGATATACAAAAAAAAAAGGTGATTAAGTAGATGTTCCTCTGCTGCGTGTCTAAAGTCTTTGTTTTGTGTTTGATGTAGTTCTTTCGAATTCAGTCTGCCCTGATTACACTTCAAAGCAACACTTCAGCTTTTACACACTGTCCCTAAATGCTCATATTGCCCAAATCAAAAACACCATCTCTACGATCGTGAAGAAATGAAATTATTTTTTGGTTTTTAGTGTTGTAATGGAAACCAAGTGTGTTTTTCAGCGCCAATAACATCACAACAGCCTTCCAGTTATTTTTTTAAATATTACTAGCACAAACTTGAATGTGTTTTACAGGTATCCATGTCATAGACCAGCACTATTTATTGGTGTAGTCCATTTTATTACAATGGTACCTGTTTACCCAGAATCTGATGAAATCAGTCAGCACTGCATGTTTTTTGAGGTGTGTCTGAGACTGAAAAGGCTCTTCAGGTTTCTTATTTGAGAAACCTCTCCAGTCCAGTCAGCCTGGATGGAGAGCGTCTGTGGGCAACAATGATCAAGTCCTGCAGCAGCTTCTCTAGAGGCTTTGAGTCTGGACCTGGTCTAAATCGAAGACTCTAATTTGAACTGTTACACTGCACCTCTGGTGCTGTCTTCACTGGTGTTAACACCATGGAGCTCAGCTCCAGTCTCAGCTCACCGCTGTCTCTAACAGGTTTTCCCTGCCTTCATCTTCACGTGGGTGGGTGCAATTTGATATATCTACATTGTGTTTCAGGTTAATAATTGTAAAAATAAGGAAACGTTAGAAATGGAACATCCAGAAACTGAAGCTCTAGACACAGATGATTTTAATACAGTCACCTGAGACCAGCATCTGCTCTCAGGTGATTGTCACTTTATTAAATTAAATTTGTCATTTTTTAAAAACCACAAAAGTGGAAAACATCTAAGGAGGTGAATGTGTTTAAAAGCAATGTAGATAAATATATAAAACCTATGTAAACTAATTTAAAGCTAGTTTGAACTGTTTAGCTGAAAATGAACCATAATTAAACAACATGAGCTTTATGCAAAGGATGTTTAAATGTAAAGAAGAGTCCGAGAGGTTGCTGAGTGCTGATTTAACCAGTCTCCTTTTGTGCCCAATTTAAATGGAAAATGTCACTGGCGATTGTAATGCAAAGCTAACCTTTTGGAAGGGAGATTATTGCATCAATATGCTGTAGCTTGTCATACAGACACAAGACAGCTTTTATTCCTATCATTGCTGTTGAGGGAAATGGCCATGCGCTGGCAAGACAGTTTTTCACACATTATAAAAGACTTGGAATTAGTTTCGATTTGTGTTTTTGTTTTACTTTTTTTTATGTACGTACCACTTCATCTCCCCTCTTGCCAGGGTGCTGATCACTCTTATGTGTTACAACTGTTCCTTCCTCAGGTATTTGACCAGCCTCTCCCTCCTTTCTGTGCCAGGCTGACTTGTTTCCAGCCATCTCCTTGTGTTCTTGTTTGGAGTTTTCTGTCCAGATTTGGGACTTTTGAGTTAAGACCTGTTTGTGGCTATGTGCAAATTCTTACAAGAAAGCATACAATCTACAAAGTTTAGCTACAAATGGATTTACGGGTCATTTACAGTAAATGATCTCCGAACTTTTGTGTTAGAGTGCACCACCGTGAAACACAGGTAGTTGCAGGTAAAGCAAAGTTTTGTTTTCATTTCTCTGTGCAGAACTATTGGATACAGTGGATAATATCAGCTGCAGCTGCAGGTGTTTCAGGGAAAGAAAGCTGAATTTTAGCCTCAGCATTACATGCATTTATTCCTTTCCAGGTAAATGTGCCCTTTGTTGCTTTTTAACTATACAATCAAGGCGTCTTTTAAAAGTCTGCTTTATGGATTAACAACTGGATTAACACTAATTTATTAGGTTTTAAACTATAGGCCTGGCAGGCCCAGATGTATTGTGAGGGTCCGTTGGGAATGCCTGGCAGAGTCTCCCGTCAGAAGGAGCTTCAACTCCCACCTCCGGGAGATCTTTGACCATGTCCGGGAGGAGGGGGGGGTGAGTCTGAATGGACCATGTTCCGAGTCTCTATTGGGGAGGCGGCCGACTGATGTTGCGGCCGGCAAGGTGGTCGGTGCCTGTCGTGGCGGCAATACCCGAACCCGCTGGTGGACACCGGCGGTAAGGGATGCTGTCAAGCTGACGAAGGAGTCATACAGAGCCTTCTTGGCCTGTGGGACTCCCGAGGCAGCAGGCAGGTACCGACAGGCCAAGCGGACTGTGGCTACGGCGGTCACCGAGGCAAAGACCCGGGCATGGGAGGAGTTCGGCGAGGCCATGGAAATTGACTTCCGGACGGCTTCAAAGGTTCTGGACCACCATCCGGCGCCTGAGGAAGGGGAAGCA
The DNA here is from genome assembly GCA_000180735.1 of Tetraodon nigroviridis. Taxonomy (NCBI): domain Eukaryota; kingdom Metazoa; phylum Chordata; class Actinopteri; order Tetraodontiformes; family Tetraodontidae; genus Tetraodon; species Tetraodon nigroviridis. The sequence goes on along the minus strand of CAAE01014651.1, from coordinate 73,796 downwards.
GTGCACTTTCAGCACTGTGTACAGTGTGGGTGGCGTGCTGCTAACCTCAACTCGGGACGTTGTGGATCGGTGGAAGGCATACTTCGAAGACCTACTCAACCCCACCGATGCGCCTTCCGATGAGGAAGCAGAGCCTGCGGACTTAGAGGTGGACTCTTACATCTCTGTGGCTGAAGTGACCGCGGTAGTTAAAAAACTCCTCGGATGCAAGGCCCCGGGGGTGGACGAGATCCGCCCGGATTACCTCAAGGCTCTGGATGTTGTAGGGCTGTCATGGCTGACACGACGTCTGCAACATCGCGTGGTCATCTGGGGCAGTACCTCAGGATTGGCAGACCGGGGTGGTGGTCCCTCTTTTTAAGAAGGGGGACCAGAGGATGTGTTCCAACTATAGGGGGATCACACTCCTCAGCCTCCCCGGAAAGGTCTATTCAGGGGTACTGGAGAGGAGGGTCCGCCGGATAGTCGAACCTCAGATTCAGGAGGAGCATATATGGTTTTCGTCCTGGACGTGGAACTGTGGACCAGCTCTACACCCTAAGCAGGGTCCTTGAGGGTGCATGGGAGTTTGCCCAACCAATCCACATGTGTTTTGTAGATCTGGTGAAGGCATTCGACCGTGTCCCTCGGGGATCCCTCTGGGGGGTACTCCGGGAGTATGGAGTGTCAGGACCTCCTGTTACGGGCTGTCTGCTCTCTGTACAACCGGTGCCAGAGCTTGGTCCGCATTGCCGGCAGTAAGTCGAACTCGTTCCCAGTGGGGGTTGGACTCCGCCAGGGCTGCCCTTTGTCACCGATTCTGTTCATAACTTTTATGGACAGAATTTCTAGGCGCAGCCATGGTGTTGAGGGGATCCGGTTTGGTGGCTCCAGGATCGGGTCTCTGCTATTTGCAGATGATGTGGTCCTGTTGGCGTCATCAACCGGTTCGCAGCCGAATGTGAAGTGTCTGGGATGAGAATCAGCACCTCCAAATCTGAGGCCATGGTTCTCAACCGGAAAAAGGTGGAGTGCCTTCTCTGGGTTTGGGGAGGAGAACCTGCCCCAAGTGGAGGAGTTCAAGTACCTTGGTGTCTTGTTCACGAGTGGAGGGAAAAATGGAGCGGGAGATCAACAGGCGGATCAGTGCGGCATCTGCAGTAATGCGGACCCTGCACTGATCCGTTATGGTGAAGAGAGAGTTGAGCCGAAAGGCGAAGCTCTCAATTTACCGGTCGATCTTTGTTCCTACCCTCACCTATGGTCATGAGCTTTGGGTAGTGACCGGAAGAACAAGATTGCGGGTTCAAGCGGCAGAAATGAGTTTCCTCCGTAGGGTGGCTGGACTCTCCCTTAGAGATAGGGTGAGAAGCTCAGTCATCCGGGAGGAGCTCGGAGTAGAGCCGCTGCTCCTCCACATCGAGAGGAGTCAGATGAGGTGGCTCGGGCACCTAGTGAGGATGCCCCCTGGACGCCTCCCTGGTGAGGTGTTCAGGACGCGTCCCTCCAGGAGGAGACCCCCGGGAAGACCCAGGACACGCTGGAGAGACTACGTCTCTCGGCTGGCCTGGGAATGCCTGGGGATCCCCCCGGAAGAGCTGGAAGAAGTGGCTGGGGAGAGGGAAGTCTGGGACCTCCTTGCTTAGACTGCTGCCCCTGCGACCCGACCCCGGATAAGCGGAAGAAAATAGATGGATGGATGGATGGATGGATGGATGGATGGATGGATGGATGGATAAATAAAATGTTAGAGACAGAGAAAAAAATGTGAATGTGAATTTAGAAGTAAGTGTGTTCAAAAAATATGAAAATAAAGTTGCGATTGAGTGTGTGGAGACAGACAGTTTGATTTTATGCTGACACCAACACAGCAGACACAATCATTGCACTTTGATACCAGGCTGTGGCCTCAACCACAAGCTTTTTATCCTGGAACTCCATTTCAGAGGGATTTAGTTTTAACTAGACAAGTAATTGAGTAGCATGCTAGACTTTAAACATAATGCTTCCATTTCAGTCCAGATCAATAAATTCTGACACAATAAAATCGTTTGTACTTGACTTGTAATGACAGCACAGTTTCTAATTAAACAAACAAACAAAAAAGCTTTGATTACCCAATAATGCACTCATACCATCTTCAATCTGCACATTGCTGTTCCAAGAGTTGGCCTTTAAAATATTCTGTTCACAGGACAGGCTGAAGTGTACTCGAGAGTCAGTTAACAGGTCATGATTGCTCTGGTGTGAGTGCAGACTAAGTAGTGCACTGAAGCAAGTAATGGGAGACATTGACTTGAGAAATGGATGACTCCTCTGAAGTCACCTTGAGTGAAGAGAGCTCATCATTCATATGCCAATCAAACACACACACACACACGCCCACACACACACACACGTGACCTTTCTGTCATCAGCCAATCAAGGTCTTTGTCAGTATTACACCAGCAAGGATGCAGGACTGTTCTTCATCAGTCATGTCTTCCACCAAATATGCCCCCATCATCGCCTAAGCTGACACTGCTGACAGAGATGTACTGTCCAGCTCTAGCATGCACACTTTGATCTGATTTATATGTAACATATGTGATAACCACCTATAGGTAGGTACACAAACAAATCTTTCTCTATAACCCAGTCTGAGGAAGAGGAGCAACATGTCAGTAGTTTTTGGGCAAGACCTTCTCTCTAACATCCATCCTGTAATTGTCATTTCTTTTTGTTACACATGTACCTTAATTAAAACTGAATTATAGCTAGTGATAAATATAAAAATATTTTTTAGACCAAGTCAGTTTAGCCTGACAGCAGTGACACAGAGATGCCTTTCCACAAGGTCACCACCCAACAAATCCACAATTTAATTTCATAGAGAATTCATATCACGAGTTTCTGCAGAACTATTGAGGACTTTTCATTGACATGCTTTCCACTTAGTTCAGAGGCTCTAATTGGTTTTGATGTGTGGTCACCTTTGCTGCCCATGAAACTAATGTAGGTGTTTAATATCTTTGTAATATTGAGTAAAATTAAAGATTCTGAATTCTTGCTTTCAATGGATTCGTGATGAGTGAATTTCTGTGTAACCTCTTGAACCCAGAATCAAAACATTCACCTTTAAATGTAACTTCTGACTTCTGACTCTGCAGTGTCTGAAGTGGGGCCAGTGGTGTCATTTAACCCCTCGCTTTTCTTCTCTTGCTGTGCTGCCAATGAACTATAAGTGGGCGGTCCATAACCCAGTCTGATAAACACTTATTTTTAATTTAGCAATATCTGACATTTGAAGGTATATAAAAGGCTACATTTACAATGTCTGCTTTTTTAAAAATCAGGCACTGCTGCTCAACACGAGGCTCAGAAAGTCACTCCATGACACACAGGTGGAGAGATGTTTCATGGAATCTG
>CAAE01014651.1:19232-40270 GCA_000180735.1 Tetraodon nigroviridis | reverse complement strand
TTTCAAAGGAACACATGCCAGAATCAGGTCTGCAGTGCAATGCCAGAAAACAGAAAAGATCTGAATTTATCCCTTTTCCCCAGAGTTCCGCTCTGCTCAGCGCTGACAAATGTCTGATGCTCCATTCTTTTTTCTTTTTTTCCCCCAAATAATTCTTTCAAGGAGTCATTTGTCAAAAGAACCCGAAGCCATTATTTGTGGTGAGGGAAAAAAAAAATCAGTTTCTTGCACTGTTTTTGCTGCATTAACAAAAAAAAAAAAAAAAAAAAAAAAAAAATCTGACTTCTCCTTTTTTTTTGTCTTGAAGTGTTTTTTGTCTTCAATTCCTTATTTGTACTCGAAATTCCTTTCTTTTTATAATACAAAAATGTTGGTATATATTTTAATCCTGTGCTCCAGCACCCTGGAAATGCCTGACTGTGTTTCCTCCGTTGCTGAGGAACAGCGTAATTCCACGGCAGTTTGGAAAATCCGGGCTGGCATTTAGGCTCCTGACACCTCTGCTTTTGTCTGGATCGGCTCAAGTCACAGCTGCAGCTGCTGCAGTAGGATGTTTTGCACCCAGTAAAGGAGGGGCTATACTCGGGTGGTAGAGTTTAAGTTTGGGTGGGGCAAGGTGTTGTTTTGCCCACTGCCAGGGAAGGTGTTGAAGGAGTGGAGCGAGGCCAGTCCACTGATGGTGCTCGGGATCATGGTGATGGTGTTTGGTGTCATTAGAGGGATGTCGTCTGGTGAGCGCCTCATAGCTAGCGTGTAGTCTGGTGGGCAGGCAGTCCTCAGTACCATGTCATGGGGGTGCAAGGAGTCACCCCTGCAGTCGCGGTCTAGATCCGAGTGCTGCTTCATCTGCAGGGACATGATCTCCTCCTCCTGAGTGTGAGCCAGGTCGTTGGTGGTGTTCCGCTGAGGGCTGCAGCGCCTGTGGACATCATGCCTTCGTTTGTCCTTCTTGTAGTAGAGCGCGGCAAAAGCCAGAATGTTGAGGAAGAGGAGGGAGGCTCCAACAGCAATGGTGACTGACAGCTCAGTGGAGTAGTCTCTTTGGTCCACCAGGTGTGGCTGGTTCTGTCTGTCCTGGGTCTCAGTGGGGAAGGGTGTTGGGTTTGGGCGCTTGGTCACTTGGACCTTGGACTTGGGAGTGCGGTTCGTAGCTTCTGGAGGAGGAATCTAAAAACCAAAGAGATATCATCATGCACATGTTTCTGATGCACTTTTCAATCTCCATGTCAACAAAGAGCTGTGAGGACATTACTGAGAGGTTCATGCCTCCTGCTGAATTAGTTGATGAGATTTAGGTTGGGGTATAAGGACATGAGGATGGGCTAACACTTCATCACCACATGTTTGCCTAACCTAAAACGTTACCTCTAACTTATCATGTATTAAGTGCAAAAATTCCATTTGCATGGTAAATCATTATAGGCCCACTGTACAGTATATTAACGGGGTTATATTTCCCCTTGAACAGTTCATCTCATCTCAATTCATTGGAGACTCTAAATTGTCCGTAGAGTGTGAACGTGTGACTGAATGGTGTGTGCGCGCCCTGCGACAGACTGGTGACCTGTCCAGGGTGGATCCCTGCCTTCGCCCTAAGAGAGCTGGAGACGGGCACCAGCAGACCCCCGCGACACCACTGGGTATCAAGCGGGTAGGAGAATGGATGGATGGATGGATGGATGTAAACCAAAATCTACCCATGTGTTAATATTAATCCATGTGCTTTAATATTATTTACAAACCACGTGTTGTGACATTATTCTGCGTGGTTAAACAATGGTAAATATTTGATCCACTTCTCATTTCTCTGTATCAACAACACCCAAACTAAATCTCATGAACTAATCCAGCAGTAGACTTAATCTTATATACTTATAAATATATCGGAATACTTTAGACTAATGAACACAAATTCACATTTAACGACCTGCCAATTAGCAGAAGTATTAGCAGCAAATTGACATGTTATTGTCCTTAGCAAAGGTTAATAGTTAATACATGTTTCCCAAACTAAAGAGTTACCAGATATGTAATAAATCACACTCCTTGGTTGTTTGCTGGTTTGCTGATGTACTACTGTGTCCTCAATAATAAACTCAATTATCCAGTTAGCGTCATGTCTAGCTCCTCACATTTACCTACTAACCAACACAATTAGTTTTATTAGAAACTACTACTAGTAATAATCATATTTATAATAATTATCATTATAAAGTAACAATTTCTTTTGAGATCTGTAAAATAATCTACTACGGTATGTTTTTCCAGCTGATTAAAGAATGCAGGTTTCATTCAAAGTTCAGATGACTCTAAGTTAATTTAAAATGGATTCTTTGTTCTGCTTGGAGAGTCACTCATTTGAACATGCATGAATTAAGCTGCTAATGAAACATTAGAGTAAACTGGTGCTGATCTGTTATACACCCCAGTTAATAGTGTTTGCAATATCTGCATTTATGGCTAAACAAGAATGACTTAAGAGACTTTAGACAACCTTTCTGCATTGTCTGCAACCATTTACTTTGTTTACATTAATTAAAAATCTCTTCGCAGAAAACAAGCCATTTGGCATTTTCAATTTTGTTGCTCACACAAAATATACACAAAATTCCGACAACCATTTTATCATCCGTTTTTCATTTTGCTGCGTGCCACTGACGTTTCACAACCTGGGGTAAATGAAGAAGATGTTGATTTGTTGCGAGCATTTTCTGGGTGAGATGAACAGTACCAACCTTGGTTGTGGTGGGGATGAGTTGTGTTACCTCATTCAGGCTGTGCAGATGAGGAACGAGCTCCAGCCACAAGTTCACCTGAGGAATCGAGAGAAAAATGGAAATCACATACGATCCAATTTGATTTATTGTCCCTGAAATGTTACAAGGAAATGAAAGTTGCTATTGTGAAAACAGAAATGGCAACAAAAACCCCACATCTCCCCAGTCTCATTAAACAATTTCAATACTATTTGATGGGGGGGGCAACACTGCAGTGTAGAGACTGAGCCAGTCCTCAGGACATGTTTTAAACACTTTTCTTCAACTAGGAGACATCTTGAGCAGCTCTATTCTTGCAACAAACCTTCTTAGAAGAAGACTTTTGTGTTTGAGTTGAAATAACTAAATCTGATGCCAGAAGAAGAAGAATTTAGCCTGGCTAACGGTTCTGGACCCCCATCCTCTCCTGGGACTGGTTCTTGGTGTTGAGAGAAACTGGCGGTTTTTGCCGTTTAATTGGAGACAAATTCATTTTGAAATAGAGTTTTGTTTCACATTTGTGTTTCTATTTAATGGTCAAAGAACTACATTTCATCAGAGGCAACAGCATCCAAAAACAGCACGCTAAGGCCACAAATTGCAAGAAAAGACACGACTAAATTCACAGAGCAGGACATGAGAAAACTGCTAAGTAGGAGGACGTTCGGTCACCAGAGGGACAGAGATTCTGTATGATCTTCACAAGGGGGGGGGGGACGGGGGGACAGGGAGAGCAGGTTAAAGGTCCTGGGACCCAGGCGGTTGACTCAAGGGGAAACTGGTGTTTTAGACGGGAGGCTGAATTCACTGACGGGTGTGACTGACATACTTGAGAGGACAAAACTGAAACAGCAAGAAGCCTCCACACCGGGGGGGGAAGGGAAACAGGTTAAAGGTCTTGGGACCCAAGGGGTTTATTAAAGGGGAAATTTGTTTTTTAAACGGGAGGTTAAATTCACTGAGGGGTTTTAATAAAATATTTTAAAAGGAAAAAACTAAAAAAACAAAAAGCCTCCACACCATTAAAAGCTGAACAAAAATACTGCAAAAAAAAACCAATACAGTGGCTTTAAACTGAGAATTTCATTAAATAAAAAATTTAGCAAAGTTGGGGCAGCACAAAAAAAAGCGGGAACTGGGACTTACTTCCAGAAAGAAAAACCAAACTAATCTGAAACAACAAAATACGGGGTTAAAAAGGTGAATCTGTACCTTGTTGGCACGATAATGCTCTTTCACTCGGGGCTTTAGGCCGATGTGTAGATAGAGCTGGTCTTTCTGGTTGTAGCGTGTCCAGGCGACCTCTTCAAAGCGATTGGGCTTGGTGTGAATGAACTTGGTGTCCTGCGGTACAGGCTGGTTTGGGTCCCTGGCAACAACAGAATGCATTAACACACATTGACTGCAAAAAGCAGTGGGGGTAAAGCAAAGATAGAAAAGACCTCAGATAAAACCCATTACTATTTAGGGTTAGATGATGCTAAAATAAATACATAAGAGGGGAGACCCCACTAGATTCCAGTGAGCACTTTCTCCCAGTCTGAAGCTAAATCCTGTATTATTACTATGTTATTTAAGAGAAGCTTCCAGAAGAAACACCAGCTTTGGTCCAGCTTCCATCAAGCCTTAACAGCTAAGCATAGGCACACACCTGTTTACTATCTTCTGCTAATACATTAGAGAGCAGACAGAGCTGTATCAATTAGACTCGCAATCTTTTCTTTTCTCTTATAGACTTACGTGAGATCTGGTATTAAGCAGGCTGAACACAGCCACGGATGGCCGTGTGAGCTATGGAGGCTCATTCAGGACCCGCTGAGCGCCCCATTGTCTGAGAGCAGCATGTGCAGCCAACCAGAATTCACTAGCAACACTCTTAACCATTCAAATTGGTAGTATAAATCTCCCAGGTACCCGGCATTTCACGTCAATTTGGGATTATATATGTAGATCATTAGTGCGGTTCCTGTCCCCTCGGGCCCATTGGGCAGCGTGCAGGGACAGCCATTGCCTGCCCATTACACTTTTAGAAAAACAATTACAGACATATGCTGAAAGGCAAGACAGGAAGAGAGAAGCTGGGAGGAGCAGGGGGTTCATTTGGTCCCATCCAGACTATCACTCTTGGGCTCAGGCCATGAGAATACAGTTCCGCAGATGTTGTGAATATCAGCCTTGAATACCGAATGAGACAAAACATAAGGACAGATTCACAGCTCCCGTCAGTGCTGAGGGAAGACCAGAGACCGACCAAGTGGCCCTCACTGGTGTCCGTACTTTTTAGAAATCTGTGTTCCATTATGGGTCCTCGACACAGCTGACCCCAGTTTGGGACAACTAGTAGAACTGCACTGTAAAAGCTGTGCTCAGAGGCAACTAGCCTGTCTGATAGTGTAGGGATGAGCCTAGTGTTTTCATCATACCCTGTCTTGGCGAAGTTTGTCCAGTAGGTCATGACCACAGCACTGAGCATGACATCATTCTTGGAAAAGTTGCAGGGAAACAGCTCCGTGGGTCCAATCATCGGTAACCCAAACACATATGGGATCTCATCTCCATGTGCTGCGTCTGCCCACGGCGGTACCTGTCAAGTAGCAGACAAATGAAGTCGCATTAAAATGAATCTACCTACCATGGAACAGATCCAGAACATAACACTTTTCTGTAGCATGTTCCTTTGGTTATTCTGTGGATGACGTATAAATACAGATTACCCATCGCAACTTTGAAAAATGGATGTGTTGACGATAACTTTGTCAAAGAAAAATATTATACAAATCTTGGTTGGATTCTGTTACAGTGTTATAATATCGACTGTGCTTCATGTTTGCTCTGATAGGTGAATAGATTAGCTGGATGGTAAATATTGGTGGTGAATCTGAGATTTGATTAAAAACTCTGTGGATGTATCAGATCTGGTATTTTACTGCTGAGAGTTTACAGAGTCGATTAGATGAATGCGGGTAAACAACAACCCACCTGTTCTGTCTGACAGTGGTGGTAAAACGCATAAAAGTACGTTGGTGACCCAAAGCTTGAGTGCAGGTCTGCCGTGGCTACTGCTGGTGCCACCCACTGATGGTCTGTAAAAAGTGCCAAAAGCGTCTTTCGGCGCGTCTCGGGGTTGTGCCTGTCAGCCCAGTCCGTGTACATGAATTTGATGGTCTCCCGGAGAATGTCTTTGCCCTCCGGATAGCCGTAAAGGTCATCCACAAAGCTGGACACGGCGTAGTCAAAGTCATTGGCCTGAACACCGTTTTCATTGTCCACAATCAGCTCCACAAACTTAAGACCCTCGCCCTGGTTTACTCCAAGCATGATGTCATAGTTGAGGAACTCCCCTTTAAAGAAAAATATAGAACTGTTTAATTAAACGCTGGTAAAAAAGAAGGCTCTTCAGAGACCAGAAAGGCCGGACTTTTCCGGACCTCTTGCATGACTCCTTACCTTGCTCCATTAAAATCTGAGGGTCGTCAGGTATAACATCTCCATCGATCACTGGTCCAAAGGCGATGTGGTAGCGGGCTGGCTGGATGTCCTGATCCACCAGCTCTTTGTAATGCTTCCTCTGGAGGCACAGCACCAGCTCAACTGTGTCCTCCAGGTTACAGCCGACCTTGCGGGCCAGCATTCGAGCGTACTTTGCCGGTTGAAAACTGACAGCCCAACTGGACAGAGCGGTGCCACTCTGGGCAATGGCCCTCTGAAAGAGGCCTGGGGAAAAAAAAAAAATGAGCAGGGAGGGTTAGGATACTGAAGAGAGTCTGACAAATAAGACCATGTCAGGTAAAATAAAAGTTGCACCTTTGGTCGAGTTGCTCCAGCGGTTGCCCTCAGAGTAATGTGACAGCGTCAGCAGGTTGACACATGAAGCTCCTGCGCCAGAACCAAACACGGTGATACGCAGCGGGTCGCCACCAAAAGCCGCTATATTTTCACTGGTCCAACGCAGAGCCTGGATCTGGTCCAGCAACCCATAATTCCCTTTGGCAGCTTGGTCTCCTGTACTGAGAAACCCTGCAGAGAGATGGATAGGCACATCAGCGAAGGTTTCTAATAAGGAAAGCAGAAAAAGACCGACATGTTCTCCTGAAATAGGCCAAGAACTATTTGTGGCTGTAAAAAAGCATTACAGGTAAAATAGTAAAGAATGAGAGTTCTGTAGAAGGACAGCGTCAAGCAGCTTCTGGCACAGATGCAGTAATGTGGCAGCCTCAGTTCCTCTGGGAGAAAGGGGGCTTCGGTAAAATTACTAAAGACAAAAGTACACGCGTAATTTTTATTTATTTGTTATTTATTTCTATTTATATACCTGATAATTCATCATTTGCTTTTGTTATGTTGGAGCATCAAACAGCATTGTTTTTCTTAAATATAGAAAACAAGCGTCAAATAAAAATTCAAAAATAATCAAAGTAAATGAATTCATATAAAACAACAACATCAAAAACAGTCACCAGTGATGGTTGCCCTACAGGGTTGGCTACTTGGGGACAGAAATTAACCAGTTTCCCCAAGAACCACATCCCTGCATCCATCACCTCCTCCCTTTCATTTCCATGCTAAACGCTCTATTACCTGCTGAAGGTGTCCAGGGAGTGCCCCCACCCCCCACCCGTGGCCGCCCCCACCCCCCACCCGTGGCCGCCCCCACCCCCCACCCGTGGCCGCTCCCGCCTTTTGCTCTCATCCTTTTACTGCTAGTTCTGCAGGATGGCAGCTGTCTGTCAGCACAGCTCCTCCCACTGGGCACCACGGAGCAACCTTTCTGGAACAGCACACCTCAAAAGGCATACCATCTCATCCCTTTGAAATTATTAAGCCTCCTTTTCTGTGTGGACATAATACAAATGTGAATGCTAAAAGATACAATCACCGCAACTCTAACAATTGATTCATTTAGTTCTCTTCTCAACCAATCCTTGACCATTGTATGATTCATATGTCTTTGAAGGAGCTCAGCCATGTAACAACACAGTAATGCTTTGGTTTCTAGCTAAAGTAAATATTTCACCCCCTCATCGATGGTATTTTTAATTCATCAATGTGCTACACAACTGCACTATTTAACAATCTTCTCTTATATATCATATACTTAACTGTACGAGGATTTAACAACCACTGGGTAAAGTGTTACAACACTAGACCAACAAGTACATATTTTTTTTCTAAAATATTAACGTAAACCCTTTTTTTTTAAAAAAGTGTGCTTTATTTCGTTTTTGCAACTTTGAATTGGTGTAAAAGTGTTTACGTTCTCTCACCAAAACTCTGTAATTTACTTTTAATCGAGTTTGTTTCCTTTCTATTCCCTTTCCACTGGTCTATTTATATATTTGTGTACTTGTTGATCAGTGCCTAATCTTGTGGAAGCAATTGCAGCCATTTACAAGAAAGATTTAATTGATTCAATTTAACTGCAGTGCAGAGAACGGCTGGCAAACCCAAAAAGTGAGGCAGGCAGATTGATGACACACACATACGCTCACATACTCACACACACAGTGTAAGAGAGCTGCTATGATGCACGGTCATCATTGAGACATATGTAGGGAAATACTTTAAATAACATTTTTTTAATGGCTTGATTACTGTTGACAGAGTGGAGGGATTCAGGAAAAACACATTTCAAATGACACTTTTTCAGATAGTTATAACACAAAACCTACAAAAATGTGCTTGTTTTTATGTTTATGTTTATCCGGATTTATTTTTTTCTATTTTGTGTCGATGCAGATGACGGACATAAGTGAGCCATAAAAACACCCCCACACACACACACTTGCAGCTTTGGCACTAGCTTGCCAAGCACTGACACCCTCTCTCGTCCTCCTGCCTGAGGGCACATCGCACACGGACACTTTCAGGGTCCACCCGTGATCACTCAAAACCTGATACGACCGCTTGGCCTCCAAGCTCCTCTCGACCACACTATCGCTCTGAACACTGATCCAGGAGCAGCTTTCATCCCCGCTATCTCTGAGCAGCCACAGACAGAGCACCGGACCAAGAGAAAAGATGGGATTTCTTCCCTTTAATATATTTTTTCTGGACTCCTCTTTTTTCCAGCCATGGTCTATATACCATAATCCTCACACATGTCTGGGTTTTACTGTGTATCCTGTTGACTCTGGCCAGAAAGGAAAAGAACAGTGGATAAACAACAGCCCTAGAAGTGAGGGAGGAGAGGAATGAATTGATAAGTTGCTGTCAGTGTAAGTGGATTGTTTTCCTGAACTGGCTCCAGGCAGGTTAAGCTTTTAAAGTCAACCATATCAAACAAAAGCATGTTTTGCATCTGGGTTATAATTCCTGTGACCTCTGTCTAAACACATTAATCAGTCAATAAATTCATTTTATTAGTGGTAAATATCCTGCAGCTGCCCATCATTATTTCTACTGACAAAGGCCCACTGTATTCCCCAGCTGGGTGCCTACAAGCGCTGCTGTAGAGAAGCAACAGCTCCAGGCTGTGTGGACCAACCGAGGGGACGAATACATGTTGACTCCTTCTGCTGAATTCTGCAGACGCTCCAGCTGCTCATCCAGTTGCTGCTTTAGCCAAATGAGCGATACTAAAATCGTTTGTGATTAGGGCTGTTGCAGTAATGATTCTGGAAATGAATCTGTTTACTTGGTTAAAATTCCATTCCAACATTTAGATTGTTCTCCACCAGCCTTTGTAAAAGTAAAAAAAAAAATGTAAATTCCACATCATGAAATTTTTACTAATCAGCTATTTATTCACTAAAAAAAAAAAACAAAAAAAAAAGTGCATCTCTGATCATTGGTCGTTGCTTGAAGACATGCTGCCGACGCTGGTTAGCTTAGCATGTGACAGGCCGTACATCACTGATGACATCACTGTAAATATATTTGATGCTAATGTTGGGCCATATGCTTTGTGCCTCACTTCTCTTGCGAGACATCAGCTAATATTTCACCAGCACGCAGCAAACACCTCGGAGCTGAAACACACCTCTCCCATCCTCTATTTATTTCTCCATTCATCCATCCATCACTTTCTGTTTGCCCCCCACCCTCGTGGAAATCTAATTACAGTGTCAGCTTGAAGAATGAAATGAAACACCGTTCGTACGTCTTGTTCTGCACAAACACAAACACAAACACAAACACGTGTTCATTTGCGGAGCCGTCCTTGCACATTTGCCTGTTAGAGTTAGCTGACACAAATCACTGGGGGTGTGTACACACATGTACGCACACAGGCTATGCATAGGTGTAAGCGCGCAGATGACTATAAGGCTGTTAAAGTGCAATTCATTTTCAATTCTAATTTAAATTTTATGAATTGATGACATATATGTGCCAAAACTAAAATAAATATGCATTATCTGTCTTTTCAGCTAAGCTAATGGGCAAATTTAAACATCAGTGATAGGAAAACAAATAACTTTATTTTGTAACTGAGGAGAAACAGCTTAATACAGGCTGGGAGGAATGCACACATGCAGTGCATGCGTCACAGCAGCCATTTATGTGTGAATGTTTAAGCAGCTTTCTTTTCGCAGCACAGGAATATTATTAGCATAGAGGCGGGCTGCAACCCCAGAGAGCTGGAAAACAGTGTGATAGAAACCGACAGGAAGAAGAGTGTGGGAGTTTATGACAAGGTGAGGAAAGGGAAGGATGGGAGCACTCCGGAAGAAGAAGTGGCAGTTCTGAGAAACACAAAGCCTGAATAGGAAGTGAGCTGGAAGACGGCTCCTTTCCGAGCTGTAATAAAATAAAGATGTCAGAGAAAATGAAAGAATCATGCTGCATTCTTAAAGATCAACATGCTTGGCCTGGTTTTAAACCAACTCTTCTGCTACTTTGTGGATTTGGGTTTTTTTTTGTGTGTTATTTGTTTTTTTGTGGGGTAAAGCATGTGGGAAGATGACACAGGTGTAATGCCAAAAAATACGGCTTACACAGTTCTCTAAACAGGCCAAAAGCCGAGCCAGACTTGGGAGTTGTAATGACCTGAAGCAATGTGGCCGTCACATCTGATCCATCTGCTGCTGTTGCTGGAAGACAACATGGTTTTAGCTTTTCCAGCCTTTTGTTCCAACAACGATTAGCAGAGGACGACTAATGAGTGGCCTTAAGACCTACAAATATTAACTTATACAGATTATGTGTAAATGCAGTTTGAGGAGAAACAAAATAAATGCATTAGTCGTGCACTGACTTGTGCTCTTCCATCATCAATGGCCTTTCAGAACCAGCAAACGGCCTGACTCGTGCAAATTGTCTCTAGTGGTAAAGCGGAATTCAGATATTTATGTCCTCATAAGAGCAGCATAAGCTGCTTAGTGTTGGTGGGTGCACTCAGAATCAGTACATTATCGTCGTCAAGCTGAGAAAAACCAATGACTTTTTTATAAAGGAGTCACATGAGGCAACCAGCCTGTTCAAAAATGTAGCTTCATCTGTAACAACGCGGTCCTTTTTTTAATTAATATTATTTTAATGGTGCTACCTGTGCAGGCTAAGCCTCCGTGAAACCCCATGACAGCATTATACAAAAACTAGATACACGCATGTAACTAAATTGATATTGATGCAATAAAATATGTACTAAACCAGCTCTGTCCAGCTGACTTTAGGTGGAAACTGCACATATGATTTCCAGAGTTAGAAAAACTCCAAACTCAGGCAGTTCTGGTTTTACTGATGAGTAAAACTGTCGATAAAACAGTGTAAGGTTTTTTTCAGACGCTACTTAGTGCCTTATTGTCACAGTCACTTCTCTTTGTTAAAGAAAAAATAACAATACATGTAAATTTCTTTGAAAAGCAACCACGAGAAAACATGTCCAAATAAATCAATTGCAGAAGCGAGGAGCCGGATCTTCCTTTCTCTATACCTCAGTCTAGCCATTTTTCTTCACTCCGTCTCTGGTTTCTACCACCCACACATCCTCACTCTCCAAAATCAAAATGTCAATTTGTGGGCCGACCTCTCTCCTCTCTGCACATATCTAGTTATCGATCTATTTCTCTGTCACGCTACTGAGCAACTTGTAATTCACTCCATTATTCCGCCTACTGCAGACACACACATGTGCATGTACAGTACACACAAACCCACACGCACACACACCGAGGCATCCACAGGAAGGTGATCGAATGAGCAAGTACACAACATGAAAGCATGCTCGACACAAATGCCAGATATTTTTTCAATTAAACTTCACGCTCTTGTTGGCTACCCAGGGTGCACTGCAGGCTGCAGACCAAGGCTTTCATTTTAGCCTCCCATGCCACCATTTCTAATATGCCTGAGCTGCACACATGCACATCATTGTCACCAAGGGAACCTGCTCATCAAAGACTTAAGTACAAAGTGAAAGGGTCAACCAACCCTCCTTGGCTGATGAAATTTTTTCAAGAAATGATCTGCCATTAGTCACTTCTGGCCCAACTTAACAGCTTTATGGCAGGATTAAAATGTGTGTGGGTGGGAAAAAGACACATTACTATCATTATAGCATGTTGATTTTGCCACAGATGCTGGCTGCACCCATGTGCTGGATGGCAGCCAGTCTGAGCCTTAGGTGAACCACTAAAAACGTTCATGTTTACAGGTAATATGGGATGTAACAGCGGTTTAGGCTGCTGAGGCACTCCTTAGTTTATGGGTTCTTTGAGAATTCAGCAGGTCTTGAACCAAAGACAGCACAGCCAGAATGATATCCAGCTCCCTGGATGCGCAGTGATGCAGGATTGCAGAAACAAGATGAAAGAGTCACAAGGGAGTCGGCCTTCAAGGAGAATGAGCAGAGGTTTGCTTCAAATGCAAGCGAACAACACGTGGCGGTGGGAGGGAGGATGGCTCACTCCACCTCACAATGGCAGGGAAATATCTTTAAAATACTTTATGGAAGAATAAACGACATGAAGATTAAAGCTGCAGCAACAGTCGCAACGAGGACAAGCGTCCCAAAACATTTAAGGAATTAACACAGAACAGGTCACAGCCTATAGAGGATAAACAACCAGATGTATTTCAGCTGGATCCATCTCAGACATTTACTGCCTCTGGGTACAATTCTGCAGGTTAACACAGCGTCTAACAACAAAGCTAAACACGGGACAATAATTATGGTAAGCACACATGTTGGTCAGTGCACACACACACACACACCACAACGTCTTCACCACAGGCTCACTCCTAAACGGCGACGAGCTCATGAAGCCTCTGCAGCTGCAGGAACGACAGAAGCAGCAGCATATTTCCATATTGATTTGGTGTGGCCTGTCTCATTGTCAGCTGTCAACAAAGGCATCTTTTATTCATCAATCTCACGCTTGACAGGTCTGTAAATAGACGTGCACAACAAAATGAACTCCCCGGTGGATGCTGGGAAGATTAATCTGCTGCTGTCCAAATGAGTGCACTGGATGAAACATACCTGTATGTGGTTGGGCCCCAAGAGTGGTTTAACAACCCCATTAACCACTTTTATCTGCTAATTACGCTGGAACCAAATGGGTTATTACCGATATCTATCAATCCTAATAAATAAGCACCAAAATGGCCTATTCGGGGGTTTGGTTTTTTTTTGGTTTTTTTTTTACTGTTTTTTGTAAGTATGTATGTATATGAAATTCCATATTATGATTTTTGTTCTGTTTTTTCTATATATTGGTGCTAAAACTGGAGAATATTGCATTTCAAACTGCAGCCACAGATGCACGTGGCTGGGGGATCAGTTTGTTCCGCCTGAGAAAGACAGAGCTGCGATGCTCCACACGCAACTGTCAATGAAAACCAAACTCAGAAGAAGAGGAGCACCAGGTTCCCTGTGCATGCTGGGAAAGACATTTTAAGACAAAGGGAGAGAAAAAGAGAGCCACAGAAGTGGAGAAAGACAGCACGAAGGCAGCCCAAGAAAGGAGAATGGAGAAAAGGGTGAAGTGTGGAGGCATAAATGAGGGATGGAAGGACAGGTAAGGCCGGGAGATGGAGGAGGGGGGGGGGCCCTTGGGGAGCATGCTGTCAAACCTCTCCTGGAAAGAAAGCAGAAACACACAAAAATACACTTTCAGACAACAGATCCTCCTAAACTGACACCCACTGAAATCTGTACACAAACATCAGTGAGCAGAACTCCCACAGGGCTCCACTTCAGCCCAGACATCATCTCTGTAGCAATGAAAAGAGAAATGATAAAAATCGGTGAAATTGATTGTCAAGCAGCGCCTAATATCAAAACATGTCCAAGTGAATGTTTCAGAATGAGGTGTTACTTCGTGTTCTGACAAAGCAATAGGAGTTTGACACTTGGCTTGATGTTCTTACGCCTTCAAAAATAAAAGAAGAAAAAAAACCTGCTATGTCGCTTATTATTATATCTTATCACGCGTTGGTTGTGCTTAGGTTTTTAAATAGTAGACCCACCTGCTGCAGCAAACAGGCAAAGGTAGATTTTCTCCATCGAACTTTTAGCAAGAGCAAATACATTACTTTGACTGCTCAGGAAAGATGACCTTGTTGTTCTTTTTTACAAAAATAAAAAAACCCCACTCAACATGACTGCAGAAAGAAGCAGAAAGTGGGATATATGAAGCCTTAACTCCATCCAAACAACTGAAGGGTCAAACTGATCCCCTCCAAAGCATCACAGCAGGCATTTGTGACCAGAGTTTCAAAAATTCAGGGCCATTTTTGCTGGACTTTGCCCTTTTAAATTGATCTCCCTGGGCGGGCTGGCCCTGGGCAGAAGCGATGAAAGGTTGCCGTGACAGAGTGGCACTAAACAGAGGCCCTGTCGATGTAGACAGGGAGACCACGTTCAATTCTTAGGTCATCCAGAACCATAAGAACCATGAATAATACACAACCTCAGTGGCTCCATCCCAACACAGCTCAGAATAAGCAGCTGGATACCAGCACTGTGTGAAACAAATCTTTACTGCCAAAATGAGAAACCTGAATTATTCTGATATAGTACAAAAATTGCATTCCACACAAAGACAAGTTTGCATCCAAGCCGAAAACAAATAACTTGGAGAATAAAAGTGATTGACTCCCAGCAGCGCCCCCTTGGGGTCATTTTACTGCATTTACCTCTCTGTCACACAGCTTTGGGCTTCATTTTCCTCAACCTTCAGATTAAGGTTGTATGAAACAATCCTGTTGCGCACGTGTGTGTAAGTGAATATTTTTTTTTGTGTGTCACCTGGTGGACACCAGCCCAGAGATAACCAGCCAAACTCCCCATTTTCAAATCAACATGAACCAACCTACCACAAGCATTCACCAGGTTCTCGTTACGTCAAAGCACAATCTAGATGTAGACGTCACTAAGTCCAGAAGGGAATCAGTCAGCTTAGCCTAACCCGCCACAGCACAGGCTGCTGTGTCCAAGGTCCAAGCCTAACCCTGCTTTCACGACCTCTCCACACACAGGAAGTTGCAGAAGCCGTCACTTAATTTACCACACACTCAAAAACAACTGTACATCTGTACATTCTTAATACACAGCGGGGAGCTTAAGGCCACACCCCTACAAAAATGGCCATCAGTGTATCAACCAGGTTGCACGTCTCTGCCTCGAACTGTCAGAAAGAGACGCCATAACAGTAGCAAGAAACCACAATATCTACAGTTGGAACCTGTGCTCAGAGTCTTGCAGCATGTAAATCGATTAGCATTTACCAAAGGTTAATAGAGCTAGCAGATCTGCCACTGGCGTCTTGATGTTTCCACAGATGAAAGCAAGTCTACACTCTGCACATGTGACAGATGTGAGAGAATTTGGACCTGGAGAAGTGTTGCTGCCTTCAAGAGCAGCACAACCCCGGTTAGTGGTCAGGCATAGTCTGGGGAGTTAAAGCTGTAGAAGGCTTCATCGACCTCCACGCGCTAGCTGGGCAGACACTGACTGCTGGGAGGTAGTGAGCAGATGTCAGAGGAAGTGCATCCAGGCTAGTGGAGGCCAAGCACACGCCAGAGCTACGCTGAGATGCTGTGGAAATCCACACAGAGCACATATCCAGCCACCCCTGGGATGTAGTCTGTGCTGTAATGCAGCCGTCTCCAACCCCCCAGGCCGCGACCATGGGGTCATTCTGTACCGGGCCACACAAAAGGAATAAACAACTCATAATATTTCCTTTTTTTTTAAATGATCACAGTCTGAATGATTCTTTATAATTATGTTATATTATATGATATTATATCATTTATAAACACTTCGCCAAGAGACTGGACCTGGCAGCAGACCCATACACACACGCTTGCTTGCTCTCTCTCTCACACACACACACACACACACACACACACACACAGATTATGCGATGCTTAACTGTAGTAGCGTGGTGTAGCTGGCTCGGGTTGGTGTTCTTTGCTGTGTAGCCGGGCCAACTTGTCTTGCTTGTGGCTACAACCATCTGCTGGCTCCCACATGTGACCAGCAGCAGCTCAGCCGCCCTTTTAGTAGCACATTTCAGATGCATCGCTAGTGAATTCAGTCTGCCAGGAATCCCGGTGTTGACACGGAAACACATAACTTCTCAGGTGTTTCCATCATAGCAAAACATTTTAACAATGAACTTTCCTCATTCCTGTTTCATTTATACAAATGTAGCATGTTTTAGATGAAATATTGACTCTCCAGGAAAATTGACCTAATGGAACTTTTTTTTGGTCATAATTTCATAAATTGTTACAGCACGTGGTTCTTACGGAGATGGTTGTTGCTGTTGTGAGGACTTGGGTACATTGGTGTTAGATTGTGTTTCCCATTACACATTTGGCAGGACAGCCCCGGTCACAGAGCTCACGTAGGCACATGTATAAATGGGCAATACGAAAGGTGAGCTGCAGAAGCAATAAAGTATTACAGGGTCTGCAGAAATGTCTCTGCGAAGAATTCCACTTTTGAGAGGATGGATTATTGGCCCAAAAAGAAATAGAAGTGACTGCAAAAGCTTTTCCCTGTTGGACGGTTGAACTACTCCAAAAGGCATAAACGAGACGAGGAGGGATGAAGGGCAGGAGCTTGCATAAGTCTCCCAGCCACCAGCTGAATTTTAGGCCTGTTGGTGCCGAAAACTCTTCATCAACCACATTGTTTGTTCCTTTTTGCTACAACCATCGTGTCATTAAAATGTCATTAAAAATGACCAGATTTATTTAATAGGATGTGAAATAAGAAAGACATGAACTTGGTGTGAAAAACATGCTCAACAGCTGACGCGGTAGAGCAGGTGGGCCTCCTCCGCCTTTTTCCTTTCCAACTCAATTTCTTTGAACCTCAGCCAGCAGAATACAATTTTCACTTCATGATCTTCCTGTTAGCGCAAGTCCAAACAGCTCTGGGTGCTGTTTGTGGTGGACAACAGAGAATCCAGCACCGGCATTCCAGAGGTGCTCAGGCAGACTCTGCCAGCTGGTTGGTAACCCACAGGTGTCAGCGATGACAGGCAGCATGTTGATATGCGCAGGTCTGTCTTCTCCTCTGCGAGCACTTTCTGACCCTAACAGCTGTCAGCCATCAGAGCTCTTGTTCATGTCCTGCATCCTGTCAGACTCGCACAAAAACAGACCAGTTCCTTCGACTGGCTTTTGCATCTGCAGGTCCAGCCGGAGCGTGTTCACGCTGGACTATAAGCTTCAACGTTTAAGCATTGTCTGAAGCTAGCACAGCTTCAGACAGCTAGCTAATGCTAACATTTTTAAACGATTCTTCCTCTTCTTAGAATAAAACATTATAAATAATGACAAATTGGTTTTCTTGATAAAAGAGTGTACTTTCTTAAGCTTATAAATACAAATAAAAACACAAATGTCCCACTTTCTCCCAGCCACTGGCAGAACTCCCTGTTCTAACAAATTTTGCTAAGTGGTCTTTTGGTTTCATGTTGCCAAGTGTGGACATAATTACATCTCTAAGAACGCTCACATTTATTAATCCTTTCATTGACTCAGTCATTCAGCATTTAAGTGCCAGTCACCTTTTTCGTCTTCCTGCAGTCAATCATCCTTCGTTAATTTATTTTTAACAATCTCAATTTATCACGTTTGGAGATTCCACATTACTAAGCAATGAACCAGATCTTTTAATTCACTCGGATCAACAGCATGAACTCAGTTTTGTGCAGTGAAAGTAAAAAGTCCTTTGACTGACTTGCGGTATCGGCCCTTTCTGTCAGAATGCTAATGAGAAAAACAGAAAAGAAAATAATTTTTTCTAGTTGAGTCCTGCAGCAGAAACGTTTGCAGGAGATAAGGGTAAATTAGAAGAGAGCTGACTCCTTTCAGATGAAGTGCTGGTTGATAGAGGGTGTGTCAGCGCATGCAGCTGCCTTGGGTCTAAAGGTTAATTGGGTGGCTGCTGTTGTCCCAGCAATGGGAACAACAGGATTGTGATGGCCGTGACATTCCTGCTGTCCCACTCCAGGAGAGGGTGAGTGATGTGCAGCAGAGGTAGATGTGCAGGAATGAACGATCTCTGCTGTTTTTATTGTACATTAAGTGAGTCATTCTTCTGAAGGCTGCTGGGTTTGGTTGATACTGCCAATAACACGAATGATGGATCGGCACGCATTAAACACTAATAATATAGAAACAACTTTCTGATCTTATACCACAGTACCGCCCAGCCTCTTACTCTAATCATCCAACTGACGTCCTGATCCCGATCCTAACTAAAACCCAATTCAAACCCCAACCTGAAAACCAAGTCTGAACCCTCAAACAACCACTAAAGTTAAAAGTACCACCCAAATGTCAAAATGGTTCTCTGGCATTTGACCTCAAAGTTCACTGATCTCCAGCTCTTGCTGGGAGAGTTTGCAAGCCGAGTGTGAAGTGGCTGGCATGAAGATCAGCTCCTCTAAGTCTGAGGCCATGGTCCTTAGCTGGAAAACGCCAGATTGTCTACTCTGGATTTGAAAGGAGAGTGGAGGAGTTCAGGTGTCTCAGATCTTCTCAGCCATGGTCATGAGCTTTGGGTAATGACTGAATGGACAAGATCGTGACATAGATGAGTTTTCTCCTCAGCCTTAGAGGGATGAGGGGCTCAGACATCTGACAGGAGCTCAAAGTAGAGATGCTACTCTTCTGTCTGGTCTTTTTGTCTGGTCTGAGAACAGTTGGAATTGGATGGAGTGGAGAACCTCAATATAAAATAAGAGATGACCATGATTTACGGGAGATGCTGGGAAGCATCTTTTTGTTAGAAGCTCTGTGTTTGTGTGTGTGTGTGTGTGTGTGTGTGCGTGTGTGTGTGTGTGTATAGAGACCCAAGTCTTTGTCTGACAGGAGCTTTGATTGAAATGACTCCTTGCTTCCTTATCCTACCTGTAAAGTCAGTCAAACATAGACGCAGACTTTGAGGCTGAGTTCTCAGAGCTGCTACAGTTCTTCATCGTCACAGCTGCCTCGTCTGCGTCTGTTCTACTTTGCTCGGCTCTCTGATTTGAAGGAGCTGAAATCATCAGTCAGATCTGGATGCTGTTAACTACTCCACGAAGCGAGCGGCACACAGGAAACAAGGGGAGGTGAAAAGCAAGAAAACAAGGACAAATGTGAGTCAGCTCATGCTTTTGTGTTTTGTTTGCCACATTCCTCTGTTTTCTAAATGAGAAAAAAGCCCTTATTGAATATATAATGCGATGGTAATGTCTCATAAGTTGATGCTTTTGTTGAACCTCACTGACAAGGGTGTGATGAGTGCATACAGCCTGCTGTACTGCCCGTCTGAGGCTGCATGCATAAAAAGCCATTTTTCCAAACAGCTCCAAGTCACATTGATGTTTCCAGGTCTCGATTTTGGTGACCCGGGTAGTTTCTGTTGACTTACAACCCACTCGTGGGTTATATCTACAGCATTAGTCACAGCCTAACCAGCCGACTGTGCTGTAGCAGCCTTGTCAGTCTCCTCCTACCCAAAGACTAGACCACCTTTGGTTGCTCTTTCCTGCTGTAGCTGAGTAAAAAGGCCCTGAAGCTCATCATTCCATCCTACACTTTTTAACTAATTCTATACGATCCTTACTGCAGCTCATTGCTCCTGCTTTAAGCCGTTTCCATCTCAATTTAGGTCACTGTGTATATTTTACAAACTTGTTATCTTTTTGATGTTCGTTATGCTGCCGTCTCTCTTCTTGGGTGCGTTTACACCAGCAAAACCAGAAGAATCAGAAAGGCTACAATGCTGCACTCACTGAGGCTAAAATTTATAGAAATATATGTATGTACTAGGCATCCACATAAGTGCTCTGTGGGATAAAATGGCTGTGCCTTTGTTGTCCATCACACCATGCAGCTTGTCCGAAAGCGAGACACTTAGCCTTGGTTTGACTTCAGAAAGAGCCACTGCTACGCCGTTAGAGAAGACACAATTCCTCCAGAGCTCACATCACATAAACACACACATCCACTTGCTTGTGTGAAGCTGTCTTGTTAAGGATATTTTTGTGTAAACACCATTTTGCCTGGCAAGCTTCGGCCTTTGGGAGTTTAGGGTGGTTTTTTTCCCCTGAATGTAGCCTATTTGTAGTTCAAGAAGGAGGTAGCGGAGGAAGAGGCAAGTGGGAAACAAAAAGAATAAAAAAGAGGAATGACACCTAAAGTAATGGGTAAGGAGAAGAGAGAGCAAAGTGGATAAGGAGGAGGAGAGGAGGAGGAGCTGGAGGAAGAGAAACAGGCATTTCAGATAAAGAGGCTTAATTGACTGTCACAGGGCCTTGTGGTTGTGCTGAAGCTACTAATAGTTGGCTAGAGGGTACCTTGGACACACAGAGAAGCCGGACTCTCCTCTAATTATCGCTGGTACCCTCCAGCTTTCACTCCCTTCTCCTTGCTGTCTGCCACACAGCCGGGATTTAGCTCTCTTTTCCTGGCTTGTGTGGTCAGACTTCTTTTGTTTCACCTGCTGGAAAACAGGATGAATTCTGTCATGAAAGCATTCTGTTATGGAAAAGAAACGAGGAAAAGAGTTTGTGCACAATTCTGAGCTGTGCTGGTATAATTAAGAGCTGCGGTGTGTGACAATTCTCACAAGTCAATTTGTCACAGAAAATCAAATAGCACTCGTTTAAAAACCTACGGTAAAAACAGGAGTGTTGACACTGGTCTGAAATTCCTGAGATTGGACATGTCGAGCTTTGGTTTCTTTACGTTTGTAGCTCAGCATGGTGAAAAGCTGAGATAGAAAATCGTGCTAATCAGTGAAATTAGTGATTTGATTTACCGTAAATTCCGGACTATAAGCCGCTACTTTTTCCCGAACTTTCAACCTGCGGCTTATTCAGTGATGCGGCC
>CAAE01014651.1:3549-15765 GCA_000180735.1 Tetraodon nigroviridis | reverse complement strand
TTCAGTAAACAACCTTCAACTAAACACCACAAAAACAAAAGAACTCATCCTGGACGTCCGGAAGGGCAGAGCGGACCCGGCCCCTCTTTACACGGTGGCTGTGTGGAGAGGGTCCACTTCATGAGATTCTGGGCGTGCAGGTCTCTAATGAGCTCTCCTGGTCTGCTCATACCACAGCGGTGATGAGGAAGGCTCAGCATCGGCTCCACGCTCCGAGAGCGCTCAGGAGAAACAACTTGGAGGAGAGGCTTCTGGTGGCCCTCTACAGAGCCACCATAGAGAGCAGTGTGGTATACAGGGTGCTCAGCTGCAGACAGGAAAGCTCTGCAGAGAGTCATCAGCACAGCCCAGAAGATCCCTGGCTGCTCTGCCCAGCCTGGAGGACATCGCCAACTCTCGCCACCTCAGCAGAGCTGGCAGCATCACCGAGGACCTTCCAATCCCAGCAACTACCTGTTTGACCTGTTACCATCGGACCGACGGTACAGCTCACACAAAACCAGGACAACAAGACTCGGAGATAGCTTCTTCCCAAAAGCCATCTCAGTAGTTAACATTTACAAAACAGTCCACAACAGTCCAGATAAAACAGTCCACCAAAAATCACACATTTACTGATCATATTGATCATGTGCAATAAAGCATGAATGTGTAATAACCAATTACACCAACGTGCAATTAACAGATATGTTCTAGAATGTTTACATACACATTCAAAGTGCTACTGTCTTTTTTTTATGCTCTGCTGCGACTATGTATATGCGTATATATGACAAGGACAATAAAGGTTTTTCTATGCTATTCTATTCTGTCTGCATTGTCCTTCACCTCTGATCAATAAAGCTTTGAGACTGTAAAGACCCTAATCTGTAAAGAATAAACCTAACTGTCACAATCCTTTCATGAGGTGAGCTAAAAGAGTTTTAATTCTACCCTAATGGGCACCAGTCTATACTTTGATAGATCAGTTGTTTGGCTGTAATGTAGGTTACATGTTCTTTGATGATGTCCTTATTTCATAATTAACATCATGGCCCACTTGAGTGTCTACATGAAGCTTTTAGCTCAGGCTGATCTAAATCAACCGTTTTCTTCACTCTCAAGCATTCCCATGATTATGTATGATGATAATTGTTGGTTTTTTATTATTCATGCTCTAATGAGACACTTCAAAGCGGCGGTCTCTGTGCTGTTCGAGGAGCTTTTTGTACCCGCAGAAACTGGTTTTGTTTGATATGGAACCAGCCTAATGGCCACGCGCCTTTAAAGATCTGCTAAAGCTGATGCTTTTCAGGTTTACAGCTTTCTTTTGAATTTAAAAAAAAAAAAAAAGGACAAAGCCACAAAGAAGAGAATATTTCTTTGTCCTTTTAATTCCATGGGGGTTTTCACTGGAGGGCCACACTTGTGCGAGGTCAGGGGTGGTTATTGCTTCATAACCCTCCTGATGCTCCCTTCCACTGACCTGCAGGGAGAATTATGTCTGGACTGAGGCCCCCTCGGATGGAGAGGACAGGTGGATATGAAGCACACAGCATCTGTCACAGCACAGGAAGAGCTAATCTGTGGACGGGCGGATGTAGCTCAGTGTTTGCTACATCCGCGTAGCTTCACATAATTCTCGCTTTGGCTAGAGAACACGGTTAAACAGGGACTTTATTAATTGGAAAACAGCACTGTGCTCCTCGTAGGCCTCTCTTTACTGTGACAGGGGTTGGACAGATGGGAAAGAGTCATTTTGCTCATTCAGAAACTGAAAGTTTTAGTGAAACTACTTTGTGCTAAATAGTGTAATTTTGATTCCAAGAAGTCTTAAAGAGTAAGCTCATGATACTTTCAACAAAAACAAAAGGTACTCTAAATGACTGATCATTTATTGATCCACCCACCGATCCAGCAGGAAGAGGTGTTTGTTTCATTTTATTCCACCTCGGCTTCTATAATCTATTGTGAAAAAAATGAAACAAGAAAGAAAATAATCTTTTTTTCCTGCATATTAACATATTATTAAATGTAACAGCTTTTTCTTTTACTGCGGTATCAAAGTGATCCCATTTTTCGATCACCTCTGCAATCCCGTAGTGAAAGACTGAGCTGTGCACAAAAATATTTTTGGACATTAAGATAATTCCGTGGTTGTCCTCCCTACTAATGCAGTCATATCCGACTGACAGCTGCTCCCATGATGACTTATGATTTCATAATCAGTGTCCTCCATTTGTTTCCAGCTGTGTAAGGTTGTGTTCAACCCCAGCAAACTTAACAGTGGTAGACTTGATTAGTTACCATGCCAACAGGGACGGTCGTGCCACCAGCACCTTGTTAGAATCCTCGATTTGCTGTCACTGCCTGTACAGATATGAGATTAAGGTTAAGCTCTGCCAAAATCACTGTCAAAACAGGATCAGTGTGTGTGTGGCCGGCCATGAGAAGTCTTATTTCTCTACAGGAAGCTGTGGGTAGTGCGACCTCTGTCCCTCTCTGATACCATCTTGTGAACATCGATTTAGCTTTCTCATAGCGTCATGCTAACGCAAAGATGCTTGTGTGTGCTCAGAGAGAGGAACTGCCTCACATCTGGTGGACGCCAAAGTGAAGACCCCTTTTGTGAGAAGCTGGAGTGACATCAATTGCACTCCGATAAAAATGGATTTGGCCTCGGCTGTTGGCTCAGTAATACGTTGTGATGCCACCGCGCATGAAGATTTATCAGAAGTCAAATCAGATGCCTCACTTTCACACCCAAACACATCACACAGGAGGAACTCATGCATAGAATTACACCATGCTCACTGCCGAATTCGTTTCATTTCCATCTCTTCAGAGTACCTCATTACTTCTGGAAAGGTGGAGGATATTAGAACATAAAGGTGAGTTAGTAGTGCTTGAATTGATAGCGCTCGCTAGCATTCACTCCAGAGTTTCAACTCAAAGTTCTAGAGTTCTGCCATAGCACTCTGGTTTTAGACATCTGCTTCTCTCACTCAAGCACTGATTTAATCAACTTAGGTTGTCTCAAACGTCCAAATAGCAAAATTTAAATTAATAATTATTATTTTTTTATTTTTTTGTAGTTTTATTCTTGAATTAAGGCCCAGTTGAAGACCAAAATCGGTGCTGATGGTAGCAGAGGTGCTAGAAACCTTCAAAGACTGCGGCGGTACCCTTGAGCAAGGTAGCAAACCCTCAAATGCTCCAGGCACCTGTCAGAAGCCGCCTACTCGCTCTGTGTCACATCTGCCTTTGTGTATGGGCATGTGTGTTCAAGCTCCATGTGATGGAAATGATAAAGAGTGTGTACCTAAATTTCCACTTGTGGGATCAATAACGTATCTTCTTGTTCTTCTGCAACAGTCAAAAGAAAGTTGGGGATGATGCCTTTATTACTTTATTACCCTGAGCTTTAGAATACACCACTGTCAGATATGAGGGAAACCCGTTCACCAGAGACTTTAAAATAAGACTGTAAACCCATCTTCCAACCTCTTTTTCTTTCTGTCCTGTGATGAAATCTGTTGTTTTATTGAAAGCTTTTTATTTTATTTTTTTCCATTTTATTGTGATGCATTACTAGTGCTCTAAAAAATATTATTGTTATCATCAAATCAACATATATAAGTCCTAATAAACAAACTTTATCCATCCATCTTCAGCCCCTCAGAGGGTCAGGGGTCATCCTGGACAGGTTGCCAAGTCATCAAAGGACTAACGTACAGACACAAACTACCATTCACATCACAACCACACCAATGCTAACACAAGTGCTAACTGTGGGAGGAAGCTGGGGGAGCTGGAGAGAACCCAAGCAGTCTTGGGAAAAACGCACAAACATGCTAACACAGAAAGGCCTCTGGCCCTCGAGGGTGCGGGGAAACATTATTTGTGTGGCTGTATTTTTTGTTTTATTGTGTTTAGGTTGTGCCAGCTCACCTACACCACTGATATACTGTACTTCAAAACATGGAGCAAAGATGAAGATAAAAATTCCTGATGGAGCAATACCCTGAAACACCTCGTTTGTTCGCAAGTTCTTATTCCTGTGAGACTACATACAGGGCTTGCGCCTCCTGGGTGAACACATTTTTATTACAGAATAAGATCAGGAAAAGTCAGGCTGCTCATTTCTCTGTTAATGTCCCAAATGTTTAAAAAAGGAAAGTGGCAGAGAGAAAAGTTAAAGCTCAGAGAGCCAAGTGAAATGGCTGCTTCCCCAAGACCCGTTAATGTGATTGTTAATCAGCGTCCTCTGCGACTGACTCTGAGATGAATGGCTGGGATCAGCCGTCCTCATCCTCCAAATATCCACCTAATGGTCTGTTGTCTGAACCCTGTGATCGGCTCTGATGCTTCACACACGGCTTCGCAGCTGGGGAACATTAACAACTTTCATCCTTAATTGACACAAAACCCTTTACGATGGATGAGTGTTCTTTCAGTTTGCAAGCTTGGAAAAATGGTTTACTTTATCTATACTCAACAAAAAAAACCTTTTTGTTTAGGAACAGTGTTAATACACTGGATAAAAATGCAAACGACAAATATGTTTTATTGGGTTATCCATATTGTTTATTTTCATGGCCTCTATTTTGCTTTTTTTTTTTTAAGTTTGGTAACGCTTCATAATACAGTCACTGTAATAAGCATTGATAAGACATAATGTAAAAGAAACTAAAAATAAAAACCTGTTTTAGGGCAGAATGCTGTTTGTGAACCACATCATTGTTACATTGTTTTCCTTCCTTCCTGGATTATATGTGCAGAAAGGAGTATTCAAGCGTATCAGAGCCAGTTCAGTCATTTCTTTGGGTTTGGCTTGCAGGGGCAGCGTAATAGAACCTGCACCACCCTCGGCCCTGCATTCCTTCAACCCTTCTGCAAGCACGGAGTAAACACCCAGCATGTCCAGGGTCTGCCTCAGGCTCTCCTCCCGGCTGGACATGTCTGGAACTCCTCCCCAGAGGAACATCCAGGAGGCAATGCTGGTGTTATTGCCCAGATGCGCAGCTCTTCTAAGCTGGGACCTAAGCAGTTTTTCTCCCAACCCCACCCAGATGTCTGAGCTGAGAATTCATTTAGTTTCTGGTACCAGTGAAGTCGTGTGTGACAGAGAAACATGGTGGTTTCGGGGTCATTTCTGTTCTGAACCAGGTCTGTTTCCAGATCTTTCCATTATCCTCCCCTTCATTATCTAGTTATTTGTCTGTACCTGCTAACCACCACAGAATGGCCGGTCTCTCTTTACCATGCCCTGGGCTTTTCTTTTTAGTATCCTTCGTCTTAATATTTTTTCAATATCATCCCTTCACTGCAAAAGAGATTAAAATGTTAAGATGGTAGAAGGAAAACACTTTATTTATACAATGTCTTCATGAAAAGTGAAATGAAAGACCTTTTAGTAATTTAATGCTTCTAGGAAACAAATAGCTTAGAACTGTGGGACCAAACATTTTTAGTAGCAGTTGCTTCTTGTGTTGGTACAGCAAGTTAAATGTTGAGAGCTGCAAAATGAAGACAGGCTAGAGGCTCTCCAATATCAACATGTAGAATGCCCTTCTACTGGAGGAAGAAATGGCTCTGAGATTCCCAGGGTGGATATAGAAATAGTTCATTTCTACTTGATTTCAGGAGCTACTTCCAGTTCATACTGCTGCCGAGATTATAATTCAGAAACACGCATCGCCTTCATCAGAATTATCCATTTCCCCTCACTCAGATAACCAATGCAGGATGATAGCACTTAGAACGCTCCTGTTTTCCATTCCAAGATTTAAAAAGTATCTTTGATAGAGACGGTAGGAGCAGACAACCCAGAAGCCAAAGTAGCTTTGCTCCATCTTTATTGCACAGCATCACGAGGTTCTCTCCAGGTGCCCAATCTCAGCAGGTTGTGCCTTATCTGATGGCCAGTGAGCAGAAAGGATCCTGCATGTCAGGACGATGAACTAAACAAAGTCTGTTCTTTGCAGATGACAGATTGTCTACAGCCTAAAACAGGGCCAGGCTTTTCAGCGTCTAAGACAGCCTGGCCCTTTGTCAATGTCCCAACATGTCTGCTATCTGTACTGACATTATTAGACAGTTTTGAAGATACTTGAAAGTACTAAATATATCCTAAATATGGCACTAGTTTGGACTAAAAAAGAGAAATCTGCAGATATCCAGCACTAGTTTAACGCCTGACCATCCCTGCATTTGTGGAAATGCATGTGGGAAAATGCAGCTGCTCCTCAGATGCTGATTTATGACAAAGTCAATATTTAGGTGTAAAAACAAACCAAAAAAAAAAGATATTTCTGGAAAATAACCAGCCAAACAGTCATTCTCTAGGACAGAATGAAGGTCTGCACCCACGACATGCATTGCAAGAAGCCTTAAACATGCACTACTGCCATAAAAAAACCATTCAATCTTGCAATTCCCCCTCAAAAAATCTGCATCTAGGAGTGTTGTCGCATGGTGCTGCCACTTCCTTTGGGAGCAGCTATCCATTTTTGTGGATTCTGCACTTCCAGCTGTTTCAGTGTTACAGCTGCAGCGGAGAAGCAGACGAGGAAGAAGCCTTCGACAGTCTCCTCTGCATGGCTCGCATTAGGCACGGCCCATCGCAATAAAAGTTGACGACGGCAGCTGCTCAAGGGAGATCCTTGTGATCGGGAGGAGTTAGACGGAGGGGAGAAATCAGGCATGGGACACACGACCACACGCTAATGAACCAGGCATGAAGAATGGGCTCTTTCATAGCCTGCATGCATTAGTGACAGCAGCAAACACCTACTAGATGTGCTTTTCCAACACCTAATGCAAATTACAGAGGCCCAGCCATTTTTTCTGTCCTTTAAAAAAATATGTTAAATTAAATATGACAGAAGATTTAATGAAGATGGGCTTAGTTTTCCGGCTTAAGCCCTGGAGGATTACCTTGGATGCTGTGGAGTTACGTTTTACTAAACATCCTACAGTATGCAACACCTGTGTCTTTTGTTATCATTAAGCTTTTTTTGCAAATAGTCCTTGAAACTCGAGTTCATGGTTGCATTAACGGCGCATTATTACAAATTTGTCCTTTACACTCAAATGTACAGCATACGTTTCTGCATCTTTCCAGGCACAGAAAAGGGAAATGCTCTTTTTTGTTTGGAAATTTAATAATTTATTGCAGTGTGTGGTTGTGTGTGTGTGTGTGTGTGTGTGTGTGTGTGTGTGTGGTCTTGTACTTGCTGGCACTCAAGGCCTTTTTGAGGGTCCATATTGGTTTTAAGGCTCAAGTTTGAACTTGGCTTAGGTCAGGATCAAGGTCAGGAGTTAGAAAGTGTGCATACGGTAAGTAGCTGGGCAATACAAAATGCTTAAGAAAGTCCTCACTTTCTACAGAAAGATACACACAAATCACAAAGATGTGTGTATGGATCAGAGACACCCAGGCAACAGTCTGGCTATGAATATATTCCATGTTTAAAGAGCCAATCGTTCACTCCAACATACACGTTATATGAAAATCGAGTATCTTTGAAAACATCCATGAATCAAAAATCCAGAAGTCCTAGCTCTGACCTGGAGCTCATGTCTTTTTATCATTGTTGTTGTTGTTGTTTTCCAGTGGTGTGTGATTATGGGATGTATTTTAACTCGTGGATATTTTACCCACTGTGTGTATCTGTATGTGTTCGGGTGTGAGTCAAAGAAGAAGAGCTGATGATATGTCTGCTCACTCTCAAAGACTGAAGTAGACATTCAGCATCCTGGCTACGAACCCCGGACTGCTGTCACATGACCTCAGAGTATGACACCATCTGTTTTATAATGTAATGCAACATCACACACAAACACACAAACTAGCATCTCGGACTCATCCTTGATTAACAGCACCGACGGCAGCTGGGTTGCACCTCTAGTTCTAATTTTCATTGCAAGCAGCCCCAGAAGTCAGGACATGGAATTCTAGCTGGATTACTGCACAGTAAATAATAAATGTTACCAGACTTTAGCTTAAAAAAGAAAAAAAAAAAATCACATTGCTGCAGTGGATATGCATGTGGATGAAACATCCATGATTTTCCTTCTGTTTTTGAATGTGACTCTTTTTTGTTTCGTTTTTGTTTTTTGTTTTTTTTGGACAGTAAATTTAAAAAAAAAAATAAAAAAGAGGAATTAAAGTAAAGTGCTACACCGAGCGGAGCTGTAAACTCATTGTCACAGTGTTTGGCTGGCTCACACTCAGATTCCCCGTAAAAATGGCACCCGATTTTAACTGTGGAGCTGATTTGCCCTCCCCAAGCAGAGGCCGTGTGTCCAGACTGGGTGTCTGTCCAGTTGTTTGACATTATTATGATTATGTGATGGCTTTTGAATATCAGCTTAAATAGATTGTTCTGTATTTGCTCTTCCTAGTGAGGTGTTTTCAGGATAGGATTATATGTCCCAAAATGCCTTGAGCAATTTAGTGAATTCCCAGATGAGCTTGACAAGGCAGCCAGGGAAAAGGAAAGCCTGGCTTTCCCTGCTGGAATTGCTGCCGAGGCAACCCAGGGCCAGATAAGCGACAAAAGTCAGAAACAACAAATATTACATAATCGCATTATTTCTCCCTAACGTGTCTGCAATCTGAACAGGACTGAAGGGACTTGTTTGCTTGTTGCTTTTACAATGTTTAGTCATTCTTCGGTCACGAAAACCGTTCATGAGGTAAAGATGGTTAATAAAAAGGTTGAAGATGAAAAAGGCACAGAGGCAGAATCCTCAATTCCCTTTGTGATGCTATTTTTTAGTTCTGCTTGCACCAACACTTCTGCGGTGTAACTATGTCAAGTTGTTTTCAACTGTGGGATGCGTTGAAGATAAATTATCTCACCCCATCTTACCAAAATTCTAAAAGAATGAAGTTGAAACAAAGCTATGGGAAACACTCTGCACACAAATGTATTACCTACAGATAATCAAAAAAAAGAAAACAGATTTCCAAACGTCCAAATGAGTCCTGGTGAAAGACACAAACATGTTTATGTCATGATAACGAAGCACGAGTTGACTAACAGTCAGTGTGAGAGTTTGGGGTTGAAGGTACGGCGTTTCTAACTGATTGAATCTTCCCACAATAAAGACTGAATGCACCTTCATGACTGGCTGATGGAACACAGCCGTGGGACAGTCACTAGAGCTGGCGGTACACGAGTTTCCTTCAGACATCACCGTCATAACGATTTGTACATAATTTATCACGTTTAGAAAATATTGTCAAGAATATCTAATTATTCCTTTAGCATCTAGCATGTATTAGAGCCGTCCTTGTCACCTTTGGATCATGTCAAGGGAGGTGTGATTGTAATTCATGCTGCGTTACCGCAGTTTAGCTTAGCTCAATGCGTTCTGGTACTTCTTGGCCTCGGCTGCATCTGCAGCATTTTCAGGCCACTGCAGCCATCTTAGGTAGGCGGTAGGAGCTAAGGGAGGAGCGGCATGCCTTACGGTGTTGTAAATTCTCTGTGTCTTACGGTTCATGAATGTGGCTCAGGTGGCAGATAGAGGCTGCAGTGATCCAGAGATCACAGCTTCCATCCCCAGAGACGCATCCATAAACTCGATAAACACAATGTGAAAGTATCTACCTTCACTCCTACATCCTTTTTGTCTTGTGAGGAGGAGGAGGATGGAAAAACCTAGTTCCTTCTCTATTAGCTCCGTGGACCGTGACATTTAGCTTGAACATTGATTGGACATGTGTCCTGCGTGTGCCCCCTGGCCGAAGCATTCAAAGACGTGTCTGAGAATGTTTTCAGTTCTGAACGGTTGTGTTTGTTTTTAATACTAGCATTGCTCATTTTTATAAATTATTGTAATGTTGTGCTCTACATTAGTTTAATTACATCCTTATCAATAAAGAAGCACAACAGGCTGGGGCAGAACCCAGGCCTCAGCCCGCTGCTTGTTTCCCTCAGCTGGGTACCTGGAAGGTAGAGGTCGCTCAGCCTCAGCCTGGAGAAAAGTTGATAATCCTGTTACCAGGCAAAGCTGCTGTAAGCGCTCAGCATACAGCCAGCGTTCGGAGCAATCTCCAGAGACGGGAAAAGAGGAGATAAAATGAGAGTGTGCGGGGAAAGGCACGGGGGAGAGAGAATAAAGACAGGAAGAGATAAAAGGCATTGTGCATTCATGATCACCTCCTCTTGCTGAATGGAAAGCGGCATCGCTGGATTGGCTGATAGCTAAGACAATATAGGGCCTGATGAGGGGGAGAAGGAGGAGAAGACAAGGACCAGTATTCACACCATAATTTCACACATGAGAAGAATATCTGCAGCGCTGTGACCTTCATGACTACACCGTAAAGTCAAACCAAAGGTTGACAGATGGTTCGAGAGGAAAAATTCAAGGAATCCTCAATTAAAGTCAAGTAGTTCGGTTCTGATTGTGTTCTGTTCGGGGACAAAACAAACAGGCCTTGGTGAGATAACAACGACACACAAACATGAAAGCGAGGGCATACATTACAAAATCAATGCATATCTGCATACAGTGAAGGCTGGTGCAGTGGTTAATCTATTGACAATGTTGCTTAGTGTCAAGAGATCCGTTGTTCTCCTTTGGTCCAATCAAAGACTATTTCTATCGCCAAAATCATTTCCAGCTGACTAAAAAGTAAAGTCTTCTCATAAACGACTCCAGTAGCCATAATATAACAGGTAATAATGCTCTTTAAACAACAAAAACAAACAAACAAAAAAAAAAAAACGGGTTTTTAGTGTACAACCGACTTCCTAAGACAACATCTAAACAGCAGTTCTGCTTCCGAGAACAGGATCAAGGAAGAGTGTAATATTTTAACTACACAAACTACAAACTACACACACACACACACACAACGGTTGAGGTAAGAGGACAAGCAGTGTACCTGAGGTTGCAAAAACTTTAAGTAGATGCAACTCACAGAAACATTGAAATTGAATATCCGTGGGATATTCATAGTTGGAGCAACAACAAAGTTAGACTGGTGTTTTCTCTGTTTCAACACTGGAACATTTTTATTTTCACACGACTAAAACAACTTGAGATCAATTCAGGGTTGTTTTTTTGTTACATTTAATTTTATCATTACTGGGAGTGTTTTTTATAAAAGCACACAAAGTTAGATGGGGCTGCTCGCTTGCCATTGTCCAGTGTCCTTGGAGAAGAGCAGCCATTGAAGGTAGATGAAGGTCTTTAGTTTAAAGGTAATTAGAGGGACCTGCAACCTCTTTCACTGCCTCAGCTTATTCACATGCAGCCAATTAATCTCTGCCTGGGCTGGTCCAAACTCAGCCCAGCACGGAGGTGGCTACTTGTGCCTCCGGCAGTGAGTCTTGGAGAGCAAATAAGCAGAAATGTTATT
Source organism: Tetraodon nigroviridis (assembly GCA_000180735.1). NCBI lineage: Eukaryota > Metazoa > Chordata > Actinopteri > Tetraodontiformes > Tetraodontidae > Tetraodon > Tetraodon nigroviridis. Next base: position 4,403 of record CAAE01014651.1, on the reverse strand, counting down.
GGTGCGCTTTGGAGGCCGTGATACTCCGATGTAATTGGTGGCGAAAAAATAAATAGGAAGTGAGAAATTAATCAGTTCCCATTAGCAACCGCTGAAGAAAGGGATAGAAAATATATATTTAATTCAAAATACCCAAGATTTCTTTCTTCTTTCGTTCGCCACACACACACACACACACACACACACACACACACACACACAGACTTTGCTTCCATTAGAGAGTTTTGCATCTGTGCCGTGAATAAAAAGTCCATTATTCTTCTAATTAATAACTTAATTAAAGTTCGCTGGCACATCAGCTGTGCTTGATTACATCATTATTAGGAGTAACTAGGGATTTCTTTGATGGCACCTTGAGAGGGTGATGGAGACGTCGTCGCAGTTGTGAAGCTTTACCTCAAATACCGTTTTGGTTTTTTTTTTTAAGACTATAAGTCGCTCTAGCATACAAGTCACATTATTAAAAAAACTGGGCCAAGAAGTTTTTTTTTTCTTTTTTACAAAATCGGAAAGTCAAGTTCTAATAATAACAACACAATTTAAAACAACATCCTGATTAGGTGTCAGGTTTTATAACGTAACACATTACCAGGTTTTTAGCTACACAATAGAATAAAGAACATGCGTGGGAAGCTGAAAGGGCAGAATTACCATAACAAGCTCACGACTCCACCAAGCTAGTTACTGGTTAGCAAGTTTACCAAGATCTTCATCTCATTCCACATCACTGAAACCATTGAATTCTTTAGATATGATTTTGGGGACATTCATGTTCAGTCTCTTAGTTGTCTCAAAAATATTGTTTAAATTAATGTTAGGGGTAGAGAAGTTGCACACACCGATAGTTGTAGATA
>CAAE01014650.1:688868-866837 GCA_000180735.1 Tetraodon nigroviridis | reverse complement strand
CACCAAATTACACTCAGTCAAATAGTTTCATTTTAGTGCTTTTATGTTGAAAGACACGATAACAGTAAAATCAAAATACTGCGTTATGCAAATCATACACTACTAATATAATGCTTTATATTCTGAGAACACGTATGTTGCTCCGTGGAGGTTGCAAACAGGGAGACGCTTATTAAACCCAAAAAATGTATTACACTCCTTCCCGTAGCCGCGTAAAGAGCAACGTGGATGGCCGATACCTGTTGGATGGTGTACCCTTCAGCTGCTGCAACCCCAGCTCCCCCCGGCCGTGCATCCAGTATCAACTCACCAACAACTCAGCTCATTACAATTATGAATACCAGACTGAGGAGCTCAACATTTACCTGCAAGGTTGCAGAGAAGCCCTGCTCAGCTACTACATGGGCCTAATGAACACCATTGGGGGAGGAGTGCTGTCAGTCTTCCTCTTACAGGTATTCCTAATAAATGAGGGTAGAGTTAGTTTAAGGAATGCAAAGTTACCTCTAATGTGCCTTCTCACTGAGCCTATCTTGCTCCTGTCCCTCCTCCCTGACAGGGTTCTGTGCTGGTAAGCCTGCGGCTTCTACAGACCTCCATGGAAGCAGTGGCAGGGAAGGAGAACGCAGAGATAGAGACAGAAGGCTACCTGTGGAGAAAGGAGTGAAAGAGACCATCATGGAGTACATTGACCCTGTCCTGAAGTTGTTTGTGCTGAAGAACCAGGTGGAGGAGGGCTCCACGGACCCTGGTCCAGTTAGTGCTCCGGCAAGTACTTAAAACACAGATTCTGTACACGCACATGTAAATATATATATTTTTGCACCAAGTGGTCAATTTTTAAAGTAATGCTTCAACTTTAAAAGAGTGCAAATCACAAATTTTCATTCATTTTACAAATTTACAGAATAGTGTTTTGTTGGGCTTTTTTAAAAATTTTATCAGATAACAGAAACAAAAAATGAAACATATCACATCACAGTTTATAACAATCCCAGTTCTTCCTGTGAGGTGATGGAAGAAGAGCATTAGGAGTTTGGATTAATTGTGCAGTGAAAGCCATCAAGTGTGTCCTCCATGTCATCTTTGTGAAAGCTTTTAATCTCATTAATTAATACTCAACCTGCTGCCCTGGCAGTTATAGGCACCTGCGTCAGGTGAATGCTTCCCACCCTCACCAGGGATGCTTTGCTTGACATTAAAGTCTCAAATTCACACTCCCTGGTCAGTTTATTAAATATAAAAAAGCATTTGTGTACCAGAAATAAACAATTTATAAAGTTTGAGATCAATTGGTAATGTCAAACAATATGAATAGATTTATTAAAGGACCTTTTGAAAACAAGGTGACCTTTAAATGATTTTTCTTGTGGTAGGAAGTCCTCTTTTGACAATAAACCCCCCAAAAACTAGCATTAGTGGGCAAGTGGCAAGTTGTTAATTGAATCAGATTACTCTATCCTTGTTGATCTGGTTGTTTTGATAAATCCGAAAAACTTGAGCTTGTGTGTTTATTATATTCATTTGATTGATTTATTTTTATATAGTCTTGCACACCCGGCAATACAATAGCACGCCATATTACAATCTGTAAGGCAACATGTAATTTTCTACCATTGTGTGTGTGTGTGTGTGTGTGTGTGTGTGTGTGTGTGTGTGTGTGTGTGTGTGTGTGTGTGTGTTTGTATGCACACATAATAAAAAATCGCCACTAAAACTAGGGGGCGTGGCAGGGGGTGTCACGTGACAGTCTGACGGCGACGCGCAGCCATTTGAGAATTTCGTAACCATTTTTAGGAGCAGGCATTTTTGGCTGGCACTGTGTGGAAGGTGTAAATACGGGATTTGTCTTGCGAGCACACTGTAAAGAGACATTATTACAGGCACACAGTGGGGTCTCCTTAAGATTCCTTTATCAATAAAATAATCATTTATATAATGTAGATACATTTTCAGCTTTCAGTCACGCCCAACGACGAGTGGTTCGTTTCATACGACTCATCCGGCATATGCCCACTGAAACTGTTGCAGCTGCCCGGAAAGCTAGTTTTGGCCAAGTGGTTAGCGGAAGCCCGGGCAAAAACATCCAATAATTCCAATATCCAATGTGTTTTTTGCGTAAAGTTAAAGGCGGTCAGAGAATATTTACAATATTGGAAGGATTCCAGTCAGATCATTGGTTGCAAGTGGAGCGAGATTTGCTACAACTGATAGGTAGGTGTAGAGAATTTGTCCCAAACTTACTATTAACAGTGAGTAATGCTACCCTGAACAATAAAGCTCACCAACGCAATATTTTGCTATGTCGAGTACTAATCTGAAATTCTTCTAAATGTCAGTAAGAAAATAAAGTAATCACAGTAACGATTGGTAGCATTAGCAGTTTGCGTGTAGCTATGCTAGCTTAGTTTTCTGCCTTTGGCTAATGGAATCCTGTGTCCGTTGACGTTTCTCTTCTCTAATTCCACCATTGTTTGTGCCTGAATGTTTTCTGCTGTGCGGGTGACTAGCAGACATTCGTGACACATCACCGTCTACTTTTAGAAATCTTATGTGCTTCCCATATCAATGAACTTAGTATCAAGATGCCACTGACCTAACTCAATGTACAGTACCGCACAGATGCAATCGCAGACGCAAGATATAACTGTAGTTGAATGAGATGCTCTGGTTTGGACACATGGTGGCGCTGGTGTTGATGAGACAAGGTCTATGATGGCGTCTCTTTATGTATATTGCACTTATAGATGAATGACAAATGATCATCACGTAGATTCGGATGTACATAAAGTAATTCCTCTAGGTTCTAAGTATTGCATGGAACATTCCAAATGGTGATATTTATGGTTGATTTTTTTACATATGTATATCTAGTTTTATAGTTGCTTATATATTGTAGTGTTCCAGAATTCATACAATGCTGGATTACGTTCTAAAACAATGTGATATAACTGTGAGTGTGTTTTGTATTACAGGTTAAAAATGGAAGGGGATGATTGCACTTTTCCAGATTCCTTGGGCGATCACTCGCAAAGAGGAAGTGTCGCCTCCTCTGCAACACTCTCCCGTGGTGTGTGTCACAATTATTAGCACAAGTGCTGTTCAGTAAAATCATTTGTTGTGTTGAATTTGTACTGGATGACTTTTTGTTTTTAATCGTTGTGTTTGAGCAGCTCAAGATGTGCTTGTTTACCTCTTTGGTGAGAGCGCTGTTCACCTTACATTGGAAGGCCTTGGCACCGTGTCTGTGCAGGAGTTGGGACAAAGTGTTCGTGAGGCTCTCCACATACCTGATTCTGCTCAGGATGTTTTTGCCTTCTGGCTTTGTTCTCCACTGCTTGGTGAGAAATTTGTTCTACACACAATCAGTGTTACATTTGTTGGCCGTTAAAAATACTTAATGCTTCTTGCAGTATTTGATCAGTCTTATGTGCAAAGTGTGGTAAAGGTGTGTTTGTCTATGTAAGCCTAAACAAGTTAGCCTTTTATGGCATCACATCAATTTAAATGGATCAAGGAGAAAGTTGAATACTTTAGTGTTAATTAAAAAAAATACTTCCAGCACTCGAATTTGTGCCTTTCGCACGGCCCTGATATCTTTGATTTTAAAATTTGCACCTTCAGTGTAGCAAATTGAAGCCGAGTCCAGTGAAGTCGGTGAGATTTTTCTTTTTGTCTCTTCAGATTTGCAGTTAAAAACCAGGCATCAACCGTACAAGCTGTGCCGTCAGTGGCAGGACCTGCTCTACCGCTTCACCGATGCGTCAGAAGAAGACATTTCACAAGGTGAGACGTGGGACTTTGGGTGCACCGGCACTGGAAGTCAAGCACAGATCGATTAAAGGAGACGTCCACTGTTATCAGTTTGGTGACATAAAGCTTAATGCAGTAAATAAAGCTTTGGTTGCCAAAGGTGCATTTTTAGAGAAATATACTGTTTGTAAAAATTTGTAAATGAGGTGTTGAAAGTCTGGTGTTTGTTCATAGTATAACACTTAAACTGGAACATTCCACACTTGTAAGTTCATTAATCAGTGCCTTTCCGGAAAGGAACTGATGAAAAACGTGGACTGGGTTATCATGCAAGCCAAAAAAAAAGAGAGACAGTGGGTACAGCCGAGTAAAACAAACAACAAAACAAATCGTATCGCTCAGTATCATGACTGTTGCATAATGCTGTAAAGTTGTGAGTGCAGGCATCAGAGTGGACTGAGTGGGACTGCAAGCATGCAGTTTTGGTGTCAGAAACAATGGTCCTCTCTGACTATTGTTCTTCTGGCAATGTCTTTTTGCACAGATGAACCATATCTCCAGTTCCGACGCAATGTCTTCTATCCTAAATCAAAGGAGCAGCAGGTACTGGCCACCCACATGCATCGCTCCAGTTATATATATATTATATATCGTATTAGACGCGTAGATTTTAAAGAAGTGCCACCAACAGATAGAGGACGAGGCTGTGCTGAGGCTGTTGTACGATGAAGCCAAGAGCAACATTCTCAGTGGCCGATACCCCTGTGACCCTGAGCACTGGACTGACCTCGGAGCCTTGGCTCTTGCTCTTGATGAGGGTACTGGCCTTGACGACCAGCAGTTTGCTACTGTTTTGAGGTAAATTGTAAACCTTGCTTAAAATAAATAATTACAGACTGAATTTAAGAAGCATTTCCTATTTTAAAATGTGGCGGTGCTATTATATATTTCATGAATACTCTGATATTTTGTTTTTGCATTTTTTTCATGCCAAAGTTCCAAATTTTCTCCAAAATTTTCTTTCTGCTTTGAAACAGAGAGAAGAAAGTCTCTTCCTACGTGCCCGCACATGTCGCTATAGGGAGTGGGGGGTTGTTCTCCACTCTGAGAGGGAAGTCAAGCCGTCAGGCAGGTCTGCAACAGAACCTTTTGGCGGCATACCGAAAAATCTGCACATCTGTTGGAAACTCTCCTGAGCCCACACAGCTCCTACACCAGTACCTCCACACATGCCACGCTTTGCCTTATTATGGGTGAGTAATGTGTACTTCTTACTCGTCCAAAAAAAGAATAAATCTGGTGTTCTTGACTACATTTTCGAATCACTCGCTCAAATTCAGGTGCGCTTTCTTTCTCGGGGAGATTGACAAACCATCACCAGGGATTCTCCAAAGAGCAAAGCGTAAAACTGTCAATGTAGGAATCTGCCTGGAGGGGGTTTATGTGATGGACGTCAAAGAAAAGGTGACATGTTTTCCACCTTGCGTGGGAATAACACTTTAGTTAAAGAGCGTCGGACGTCATTCTCACCTCTTTTGCGCCGATTGTCTCGCAGCATGTGCTGCTTGGCTTGCAATTCAGTGAGCTTTCCTGGGACCACAGCTACCCTGAAGAGGAGGGGGACTCGCACATTCTTTGGCTGGAGTTTGATGGCGAGGAAGACGGCACTGCTGTCAACAAGCTACTGAAGATCTACTCAAAACAAGTAAGAAAACTCACTTCTGCTAAAGATCTCAGAGAGAGCTCCTTGTTGCTGGTGTGTTTGGGGGACTTGTACAAAACGATGCAGCTTCGTAAAACAGTATTCTGGCGTAAATGTTTAAAAGACCAGTGTGCATCTCCAGATTTTACATAAGCTGAGGACGGCTGATCATCCTCAAGGTTTAATCCTGCTGTTTTTGAAACCTCCGCTTTTTTTGTTGACCAGGCTGAGCTAATGAGCGGCTTTATCGAGTTCTGCGTGGAGCTCAGATCTGGCTCTGAGGGTGGGGCTGCAGCTGGCCCTGATGGAGAGGACCTCCAGCAGCCTGCCAGTCAAGAAGCCAGGCACAAGAACGGACGTGGGGGACGGCCCCGGATGCTGCACAGGCAAAACAGCGTCGTATGCAGTCGCGTCCACACTCTTAGCACCATCAGCTATGTGGACACTGGTGGGTGTGTTGTTGCATAAATTCACATTATAAATAGTTTCTGCTTCTGTCGTGAAGTAAGCCTCTTGCATTCTTTCAGGGGAAAGAAATCAAGCGCTTGAAGCCAAAGAGAGCTGCATCCTTTTTCACCCGGCAGACGTCTGCACCAGCGTACTCTGCTGTACAAGTGACGGAGAGTCTGGAACAGGGTGAAACACCTTCACCACCGGCACTACGCAAAGACCAAACTTGATCTTTTTTAACACTGAGATTTAAAGACTTGATACATGGTGGATGGATGAAACATTTAACTAATTTAACTTAACACAAAAGAGGACCAAGGAAGGGATTCAAGTGTTACAATATTTATCTTTTTGTACATAAGGACGATTAACTAAGGTGAAAACAGTCTGTGATTGAATGCATTTGATCAACAGGACAAGTCCAGCCTTAGTAAAACACTCCTATATCGACTCCACTCTGTCTGTTCGGTATCTCCTCCCCTTTTTGTCCTTTCAGCAGCACAACAGAGCTGCAGTGACTCAAAAATACTAAACTTCTTTTGAGTTTGGACCTGCTTTATTTACCACTTAGGGAATGAATCCCTCAGTAATTCCTGCATATCAGTCATTTTTTTGACTCTGCTCCACAAAAAACTCTTAGTTATAGTCGGCTTACCCAGTGTCTCTGAGATGATCGAAAGACTATTCTGCATCTCACACTACCTGTGCCTTATTCTCGGGACAAAAAAGCAGTGGTAGAAAAATTTGTTACTGACTAAAAAAATCTCATATAAGAGCATATTTCCTGTGTTGTGGAATTTCCTTTTTTTATTGAATTTGACATGTTTAATATTTGCTGTTATAACACTTTTCTAAACCAGAATTGTGTGACTCTAGTATAAAGTATTGTACAGCATCTCTTTAGATCTCTTTAGTGAAGCTAATTGCACACAGAACCTGGAACATACGCAACTCTGTGCATGCATATTAGCATGCTATTGAGAAAAAAACAAAAGCAAATCATTTATGCCAGGTAATTTTTTTTAAAAAATGTTAAAAGATGTTTAGACCTGATTGTCATGTGAAATCTGATGCAACTTTATACTTTTGCAGCTTCTCCTTGGTGAAACTTGAACAATCAAAGTCAGCCATTATCTCCTGTTTGAATTCCTTGTAACCCTGACAATTTACGGGAAGGTTCTTCATCACCTGCAGGGTCTAACTGCCAAGTTTTAAAAATCTGATCACTAAAGCAGGCTGCTGTAATGTGCTGCTGCACACCTCACCACCTTATCAAAACTCCAGAGACATTTCAACATGCAGCAGCCTCGCGGGTGCCTAAACGCACCATTAAAGTTGTGTCTGTCTCTGCTGTACATCCAAACTCTAACAATGCCTTTCATGATTAAAAGGAGCTCCAAAAATGTGTTCTTCCTCAGTGAAATGGGCTTGCTGACCTCTGAATGTTTTTACATCTTTATGCTTTGACCTGTCCTTTGTAAAGTGACAGCTGCAGCTCAGTCTTGTGTTGCCTGTTCACACTTTGCATGCCACATCGTAGAATAGCCATTCCAACAGAATACACATTTTTACACTAATGCTTAATTTGCAGATGTGATTTTGTTAGATTTTAGGAGCAGAATGTTACTGATTTTTATGACATATTCATTATTTGTACACCAGAATGAAGTAAATAAGATGCTTATGTCCTTTTTTTTTTTCAAGCATTCACTGCAGAAGCATTAAGTGCCTTTGTTTGTACTGTTTTTAGAGATCAAAAACTTTTACTGTTGTTTTGTTTGGCTTTTTAACACTTGTTAAAAATGTTTTGCATTATATTTCACACTATTTCAACTAGAATACATAGTTTACCTTTCCAAGTTGACAATGTACTGATGCCTCACTGGACTAATGTGGAACAGTGTGAATGATTTCTTCTGTAAAATATATCAAATATGTTTTAATAAAGAGGTGAATAATAAATCTAAATCCTTGGAATTAGAAATAATAAACTGGAAATCAGCCAATACTAAAAAACAGCCAGCACTACTGCCAATAAAACGGAGTTTTTATCAGCGGTCTAGAATTTATTAAACGTACGTAACTTTGGCCAGTGCGCGGTGTGACGTCATCACGTAATCACGTGTTTCCGATTAGCGTCGGATTGGTTACAAACCCGGAAACAAACGTGTTCAAGCTGCTATGGTCTAATTTCTCTTATGTTGGGTTTATGTGTTTTAGGAGAAGCGTGACCAGTTTTGCAAGCTAGCTGTATTTAAAAGCGTTTTTTATTAACAGATAGTTATATTTGCCTCCTATTTTGTAGTCACTAAATAGCACGACTTGCCCTTTCAGACCGTGATCTGTTTTCTTCCGGCAGCTGTCCGAACACCCGCCATCGTCGATTCTCGCCATTTCACCGGTCCATTTTCCCCAGAGTTCTGCCCATTATGGATGCAGACACCAGTGGTTCGGCTGCGGTGACAGATGATTCCGGCAGAAGACGCAGGGTGCACGGCATGCTGAAGCTCTACTACGGGCTGAACGAGGAGGGAAAGGCCGACGAGCAGCCGAGGTCCCTGGATCCCTGTGACATCAACGGGCCGCATTTCGACCCCGAACTCTATCTCAACAAGGTTAGTAACCTGTGATATTACCCGTGTCTGCGGGTAAATAAACAAAAAACTTGTCCCTATATGATATTTGGTGAGCTAAAATGTTAACATTTTAACCACGGCAATTTTATCCCCTCTTGTTAGAGGACAACCAACGATCTATCTCGCCTTCACTGACAGTATTATAGTAATAACTCTGCTACTTGATGAAAATAAAGTGAACTTTTTAAAAAAAATATTATTTTCACTGCACTTTGAGTTACCATTTGCAGCAGTGTGCTTTAATTATCATGCTGACTAAGTATGTTTTGTTAAATGTGATCTGCAGCTCAGGAGGGAGTGCTCCCTTGCTGAACTGATGGACCATGAGACCTGCATGGTCAAGCAGATCCGCTCACTGGACAGCGACATGCAGACGCTGGTGTATGAAAACTACAACAAGTTTATATCGGCAACAGGTGAGGAAACATCTGACTCACAGATTTTATGTGGGGTTTGATTTGCAGCTGAACATCTTTACCAGCTGTGTCTCTGTTCAGCGAACCTCCTCCAAAGATGATGACAGAGTTTATGTTGCAAATAATGGGTGTATTTTTTTTCAGACACCATAAGAAAGATGAAGAATGACTTCAAAAAGATGGAGGATGAAATGGATTGCCTATCTACGAACATGGCAGCCATCACTGAATTTAGCGCTCGTATCAGTGGTACTCTTCAAGACCAGCACACACAGATTACCAAACTCTCAGGTGAAAACTAAAGTAAAGGTTTGAGGATTTTGACAGTCCCTGTTCAGCAAACATCAATGTTTTTCGTTTTGCTTGTTTCATTCCAGGGGTTCACACCCTCTTACGGAAGCTGCAGTTTCTGTTCGAACTACCAGCCAGACTGAACAAATGCCTGGAGCTGCAGGCCTACGCTCAGGCAGTCAAGTCCTACCGCCATGCCCGATGTGTGCTGCAGCAGTACAGCCACCTGCCCTCCTTCAAAGGCATTCAGGATGACTGTCACACCATCATGAACAAGCTGGCGCAGGAACTCCGGCAGAAGTTCAGGTCTGTCGTTGTTCGGATTAGAGAAGCCATTTTGATGGATCGTGACGGCAAAACGGTGACATTGAAGATTTCATTTCATCATATTCAAAATGACGCGCCAGAATTAAATTTAGACCGACATAACGAGATTATCTTTTAATTTGTCTAAAGTGGAACATGCTGGTCTTCAATTTTCTTCCGTGCTGCCCGAGTCACAACTGGACGTTTTAATGGCAGGTGGCCAAATGAAATGGAATCTTATCCTAAATAAAATTATGTTGAATCTTTGAATGTCCATATTAAAGGTCAGTAAAGGTTGAACATATCATTTATATTGCAAAAACATATGTCAATTATCCGAATTCCAAGAAGCAACTTAAAAGTCTAAAAAACTGAAGACTGACCTACAGTCTTCTTCTTTTGTTCTACTGGTCGCGCCTTAGCAGTAATGCTTTTATTATTTAAGATGTATGAAGTAAAGCTTAAATTGAAGCACAGCTTGTTGTCACTGGATGCTAAAAAGTGATTTTTTTTTTTTTGTTGTTTATTTCTGGTTCTTCTCTGTTCTTGTCTTGTAGGGATGGTGGCTCAAGCTCCAAAGATTTATCAGAATGCGTGGAGCTGCTGCTACAGTTGGATGAGCCGGCAGAGGAGCTGTGCGACAAGTTTCTGAGCCACGCACGGTCGCGGCTTGAAACAGACCTTCAGGGCCTGGAAGCAGAGATAAGACCTTACCCATCTACTTTAGTGGGAAGACGGGATTCTGAACGCACGGCATCATCTGTGAACTCCCCGAATGCCAGCAGTGTACCTTCTCCCACCCCTAACACCGACATCCTGGAGTTCATCGACAGAGGCTGCAATGAATTTGTCAGCAGCTTGTGTCTAGTTATTACATCGTATCAAGAGCTCTTCATCAACCATGCTCAGAAAGGCGAGCTCGTGGCTATAAATATTTCTGACATGGCAAACGGAAAGTTGCACGCTTTTGTGGATGATCTGGCCGCCCGCTACTTCTCGCTGGTGGAGCGTAGGATACAAGAAGAGAGGGGGGTCGCGGATAACTCTCTCCTAGTCCGAGCGCTCGACCGCTTCCACCGCAGACTTCAGGCCGTGTCCAAGCTGCTGCCGGGCTCCACCGTTCCGACCCAGGGGACCGATATCGTGGTCCGCGCAGCCACCGACCGGGTCAAGCAGTACCTGGCCGCTCTGCAGACCTTCTACATGGACAGCCTGACGGACGTGAGGCAGGCCCTGGCCACGCCTCGGCTCTCTGTCGGCGGCACCTCGGGAGGGCCTGCCGCCAGCAGAGACGCTCACACCAGCCTGCCGGAGCTGCTCTCCTTGCTGTCGGCTTCCATCCTCAACCAGATCAAGTCGGTGCTGACATCAGTGCATCTTTTCACAGCTAAAGACATCACATTCTCCAACAAACCATACTTCAAGGTGAACTGATTATTTTTCAGTTTTATTTAACGTGAGCCACCACGGCTTTACTAGAAGATGTAAAAATAGTCCCCTTTTTCTACTCGCAGTGTGATTTGATTAAAAAGTAGTCTTCCCTATTCCTAACAGAGGAAATGGCTCAAATAATTAGTTTACTGTAATTTCATCTTGTGAATTTGTGCTTTTGCCAACATTCTGCAAAGTTTTAGGCTCCATCCTTCTTGTCGGTAATCCAGCTTCTTCTCTGTTTCCTTACAGGGTGAGTTCTGCAGTCAGGGTGTGCGCGAGAGCCTAGTGGTGAGCTTCATCAAGTTTGTGTGCCAGTCTTCTCGCCAGTTTTGCGAGAGCACGGGAGACAAAGGAGGCTCCACCCCACCGGCTCTCCTGCTGCTGCTGTCGCGTCTCTGCCTGGACTACGAAACCTCCACCATCTCCTACATACTCACCCTGACAGATGAGCAGTTCCTTGTCCAGGTTGAACAGAGTTCCAAAAAAAAAAACCCCACAATTAGCACAAGACAAACATCGAAATGCAGTTTAAGTAATGCTGTAAAACTTCCATCCCTCCTCTTCTTATTTCAGCACCACAGCCCAGTTACACCTGTTACCACTTTATGCGCAGAAGCGAGGGAGGCTGCCCAGAAGCTACTGAACCACTATGTAAAGGTGGGGTTTCATCCGCAACGTGCAAGAGAACCGACTACAGAAGCCGTTCGTTCCCATGCCCAACGTGTTCTTGTGCGTGCAGGTGCAGGGACTGATCATCTCCCAGATGTTGAGAAAGAGTGTGGAAACACGGGATTGGGTCAACACCATCGAGCCACGAAATGTCCGAGCCGTGATGAAGAGGGTGGTGGAGGATACTACCTCCATTGATGTGCAGGTCCAGTTTGTACTCTGTTGATGGCACCAATTGAGGATACGTCCTCGGTGGTAAACCCGTCCTCACCATGTGTGGAGACGGGATCTTCTGAAAAGTCTGTGCTTCACCACAGGTCGGTCTGCTCTATGAAGAAGGTGTGCGGAAAGCGCACAGCAGTGACTCCAGCAAAAGGACTTTCTCTGTCTACAGCAGCTCCAGGCAGCAAGCGCGCTATGCAGCCAGCTACACTCCCAGGTCAGAAAATAGCAGGAAACGATCAGCCGTGTTCTCTGTGATTCACATCCCCTGGTACGTCACTTCTTATTTTTGTCTTGTGTCTCTCTGAAGCGCCCCCATGGATACTAATTTGCTAAGTAATATACACAAGTTGTTTTCTGAGAGGATCGACATCTTCAGCTCGGTGGAGTTCAACAAGGTGTGTTCAAGTAATGATTCAAGTCTAACTTTTCTAAAAATACACCACTCACGTTGTTCTCCGCTCTTCCCAGGTCTCTGTGATGACAGGAATTATTAAAATCAGTTTAAAGACTTTCTTGGAGTGCGTCCGGCTGCGCACGTTCGGCCGCTACGGGCTTCAACAGATCCAGGTGGATTGCCACTACCTGCAGATGTACCTGTGGCGCTTCGTCTCCGATGAAAACCTGGTGCATTTTCTGCTGGATGAGATAGTGGGCAGCTCCGCTCACCGCTGTCTGGATCCAGTTCCAATGGAGCAAAGTGTCATCGAAGTCATCTGTGAGAGAGGCTGAAGATTAAAATGCAGCAGGACTGGCATCTGAGGCTGTCATAGCAATGCTAAACCGATCTAAGTTCAGTTATTGCTGGTGAATGCAGATTGTGAATGACAAAATGCGTCCCTGTGAGAAATATCATGCATTAATAAATGCTTTTAGTCTGTTTTCCTGAGAAATTTACAGTCCCAGTGTCTAATCTGCTGCTGCTACGCATGTAAATGTAAACTTTTGAACGCATGTGTGAACAGCAAAAGATTACTTTAAAAGAGACATCATGTTAATAATGTTTACCTTAATACAAAGTGGTGTAAATCCTAATACAGGTGAATTTCCCAACATCTGCCCGACGTTCCCTGCTGTCGTTCATTCCGCTGTCGCCACCTGACGAGAGCCTTTGATTGGCTCTGGCCCGTCGTCCCCGCCCTCTTCTGATGCCTGCCGAGCAACCCGATTGGCTCCGGCGTGGAGGACAAGTTCCGGGGGCGTTGCTATCAGCAGCTTTATGGATGGATGCGCTCCGGTATTAAAACCTTCCAGCTCACGTCTCTTCTCAGGTAAGATCAAGTCAGACAGTATCAGCACATCAAACCTGGGCATTATTTTATCATCTTGTGTTTGAACATGAGCGGGTTAAGGAGACGTCAGCTCTGTAATGTCTGAAGGGGACTTCAGACCTGAACTTTGTCTCCACTGGTTATGACAACAGTTGCACCAGTGCCCATAGACGAGCTTTTCTTTTGCTATCTTTGGTTTCTCTTTTTCTCTGCCTAGGATCAAATAAAATATCACATGTCTGCTTTCACCAGCTCTGATGTCAATAAATTGATGAAAGATAATAATGAAAGGGTTCGGTTGAATCGCATTTACTCTACTGTTATAAACAAACACTGTACCATTTCCCGGTTTTCTAGTACTCTACCTTAATTAATACTTATCTTCAATAGACTTACCCAAAAAAAACATTCTTTTAAACCGACATGGCATAATTTTGATCTGTTTACTCTTGATAAGGGTTTTTACTTCATTTTACCGTATGCCATTTTTATTCCATCCAACACTTTTTGTCTGTTTTGTCTATAATCGTGTCATTTAAGACCTCTAAATAAAGTATGTTTTCTTTCTTGTGTCTGCAGAACCCAAAATGAAGCCAACCAGTCAGCCGCTGAAGAACAAAACCTCCCATGATGCTCAGAGAGAGTTTGGAGGAACGCTGGGTGAGTGGACACGCGCCGCCCTTTTATTTAATCTTATCATCCACCAGCGTCTGATCCCTAATCTGTATCCCCCTCTCAGGGGCCCTGTTTATCCCCACCTTCCTTCCCTTGACGGTTCTGTTCCTGATCTCTGTGAGCCGATCCTCCGAGGCCGGTGTGCTCCGGTGGCCCCCTCCCCTGCCCTCCTCTGAGCAGCTGTGGGACCCCCGGGCCCCTGTGCTGCTGCTGGGCTGGATCAGCCTGCACGTCTTCCTTTATTTCATGCCTTTAGGAAAGGTATAATACATGAAGAGTTAGGGTGGAATTAATGAACCGTCTTCACTCTGATAACGTGTTTTTATCCGCAGGTGTCTGAAGGATTAGTGCTGAGGGATGGAACGCGTCTCAAGTATCCTATAAACGGTCGGTTCGTGTTTTGTGGTTATTTTGGGTTTTTTTCGATCAGACTTTACTTTGTGATTATGATACTTGTAAGAAACACTCCCACAGCCTGTGTCAGACTGTCTCTCTCTTCTCCCCTGAGCAACAGCGTGAGGGGTCGGTTTCTTTCTGCCCCTCAGGTTTCCACAGCCTGTGCGTCAGCTGCCTGTTGTTGCTATTGTTGATGGTTCTCGGAGCCCAGCTGGGCTCCGTGTTCGACCTGCTGCTGCCTCTGGCCGTGTGTGCAATCGTGCTGTCGTTCCTGCTCTCCATCTACCTCTACATCCGTTCCTTCTGGGCTCCTTCCCATGCCCTCGCTTTGGGAGGCAACACAGGTGAGTGTGGTCATCCCGGGATCAAAAATACCTCGTCTGTGGGCTTTTTCCTCCATGTAATGAAGGGTTTGGGTATTCCTCTGTGTACTCCTTCAACGCTGGAGCTCTCCACAAGCCTGCAGGCTGCTCCAGCAACACTTTTATGTAAACTGACCCCTCTTCAGCAGAGAGTGATTTTTGCTCAATGTGGAGGCAGAAACGAGAAAAAGCTGCTGTTGTTTTCAGCTGTCGAGGTAAAAAAGAAAGAACGATGGACTCAGAGAAGGTTTCAATGACTGGATCGGAATAGAACCACGATTTATTAAATTGAAACTTAATTTAAAGAGTGATGCTCATAGTTCGTCCTATCTGTTTTGGATTTTAGCCATCTGCCGGTGTGTTTTTCACTCAGTTTCTCTCTGTTTAGGAAACCCTCTCTACGATTTCTTCATTGGTCGGGAACTGAACCCAAGAATCGGAAACTTTGACCTCAAGTATTTCTGTGAGCTCAGGCCGGGTCTGATTGGCTGGGTGAGTTTTCAATAACAAAGAGAACAAATTAGATTTTGTTGTCTGGTTTTATGCTTTCAAATATGTTACTAGGTGGATTTTTATATATTTACTCTACTTTATTGTTGGAATTCCTTTTTCCATGAATACCTTAGTCAGAAACCCCAAATTGACCAGCAGGTGGCGATGTTGCTCTCCACAGGTTTTCCCTGATTATTTCTTATGAAACCATAAGAAACTTTGCTCTTGTTGACATTATCAGTAATAATAAAGTGTTTGTTCGAGATACAGATGTAAATTTGTATTTTTATTAATGAATATCATCACATGGAATATCATTAGGTGTCACAAGAAAGGTTCCTGTAAAGTTATTAGATTCTAATCAGCTGTTATAACAACATGGAGACTTTAGAAGCACGTAGGATTGATGTAAAACTCCTTTATCTGAATTCTCCTCTGTGTTGACAGCAGAAACAGCATTAAAGCTTTGTAATTCTGAGTGTTTTAAAGCCAGCTGCGTAGGAGAGGACAGAAATAAGCTTCCACCAACTGGCTGCAGACAGTGTGTAGGAGATTTTTCACTTCCTGTTCAACCTTTAAAACTTTTAAGGTTCACCATCTTACAAATGCTGGTATCGTCCCAGTAAACCTCTAAATCGAAGCACCCAGACCAACCATGTTCGTATTCTGTACTTGAAATGCCGTAAACGACTCCTTCAGCCGCGTTTGAGAGGATACAGATGTGAAGCTGGTTTTTCCTCACAGGTGGTGGTAAATTTTGGCATGTTGATGAAGGAGACGGAGCTTCGAGGTTCCCCCTCGCTTGCCATGATTCTGGTCAACAGTTTCCAGCTGCTGTATGTGGCAGATGCCCTGTGGAACGAGGTAGTAGGTGCTCCTTCACTTCCATTCATAGGTGGTCAAAGGTATATGAAGGAAAATAGATGCGTTGAAAAAGAAGAGTACTGACAAATAGATGCTCAAAAACAACAGCAAAAATCTGAATTCTGAATTATTTGTGACTGTGGGAGAGAAATCTAATTTATAATCAAGCTGGGTTGAATAAAATGAATTTTAATGTTCAGGTTAGAAAAAAAAAAACCCCCATTATAATCAAAAAGCTACCTGAACTGTGGTCGTTTAGCCAAAGTACTGAGGTGAAAACTCAGATGTTAAATGCTGAAACAGGTAAACATTGCTCTTCTGTTTTGCCGTGTGGGGCTGCAGGTTTACCTTTCTCTGAATCTGCCGCTGCTGTGTTTGAACAGGAGGCTGTTCTAACAACCATGGACATCGTGCACGATGGTTTCGGCTTCATGCTGGTGTTTGGGGACCTGGCCTGGGTTCCCTTCACATACAGCCTGCAGGCTGCCTTCCTGGTGGTGCACCCACAGACCCTCAGCCCCCTGCGAGCCGCTGCTATAATAGCGCTCAACGGTAACGGTCCAAGACGTCGCTCTTTCCCATCGGCCTGCTAAATGCTCACGGGTTGAAGCTAATTCGTGCATTTTTGTTTGTCACCAGGTGTTGGATATTATATTTTCAGAAAATCCAACTCACAGAAGAACCAGTTCAGACGAGATCCTTCACATCCGGAAGTAGCAAGTCAGTCTTTTTTTTTTTTTCTCTTTTTTCCAAAGTGTCCTAAATACCTTCACCAGATCGGCTGCAACTACAAAGCTGTGTTTCCAAAGTGTCCTAAATACCTTCACCAGATCGGCTGCAACTACAAAGCTGTGTTGCTTAGGGACTGTGGAGGAAACTCTAGTGTTAAGAACGGAAAGGTAAGAGGTTTTTCTGAGGTGCTAAATTTATTCCACTGCTCAGGACTGGAGACCATCGCCACGGCAACAGGAAAACGACTGCTGGTGTCAGGCTGGTGGGGTCTTGTTCGCCATCCCAATTATCTTGGTGACCTCCTCATGGCCCTAGCGTGGTCACTGCCATGTGGTAAGACACGCACACGTGAAATTACCACAAAAACAAGTATTGGGAAAAAGATTCTTGCACGTTTGCATGTTTTATAAAACTTTTCTTTCACACCTGAAGTCACAAACGGTCAGAAAGGCGGAACCCAGCTGGGCCTGAAGCTGAGTGGGCAAAGGGGGAACGTGTGGGGTATTTGCAGAGAAACACTGTCGTCTAAAGCGATGTTTATTGTGATGAATCATGAGCTCTCTGGTATTTACTTCAGCGTTTGTGTGATAGATTATAAGAGCAGTGCTCTGGGCATGGATACGTTGCCTCTGGTCAGCCGCCTGATGGATCGTTACTCCAATAGTAAAGGATTTTCTATAATTTTCCGGCTCGTTAAATTCAATAAATAGTGACGTGTTTCTGTGTATTTCTGTTATAGTGGAAAAAAAGGCGTCTGCACCTGCTGACCGGCAGCCAGGTGCCTTTTAATCTGCTGCTGATTCAATGGTTTTTTTTTTCTTTTTTTAGCTTTTTCAGTGGTGAAGGTTGGCCAAGAGCTTGCTCTTTTGGATTCCCATGAGTCATTCATGCCTCCGGCAAAGTGCAAAATGACCTAAAAAAATTTTTTATTTTGGATTTTTGATGCACAATTTAGTACAATGTTTGTCCTTGTGTTTACTTTTTTGGTTTTTTTCTTAAACTACATCTTATGAGTGCTGCATGTCTCATCTTTCCAGGATTCTCACATCTTCTGCCTTACTTCTACATCATCTATTTCACCATCCTGCTGATTCACCGGGAGGACCGGGACGAGAGACAGTGCAGGGCCAAGTATGGACTAGCGTGGGACACCTACTGCCGGCGTGTCCCCTACAGGATCTTCCCTTACATATACTGAAGGAGAAAACAGACACAACTGGACAAAACTGCCTCACAATTTGCATTTGTCTCCACACAAACAGCAATAGAACTTAAAATTCTTCTTTTCATTAGTCCATGTTTTAGTAGTTTATGCAGAGCTTTGGGCAATCTGCATAATCCTCTCTTTTTTTACACATTGTTCCAGGAAAAATACACGAAGACAGGATTTCAAGAAGTGCTAGAATCTATTGCTAATTTTTTTTTTTATTATTTAAAAAATAATGCAGTAAATATGTTTTCAAAAAACAACAACAAAAGCACAGTTACTTATAAACCTTTCTGCCTTTTGACACTACGTGTATCATACCTGATGGGTTGTTATCTATGAAATCCTTTTAAACTAAAAATAAAAATACAAAGCAATGAGATGACTCTCATTGGTCACGTTAGAAAGAATTCCACCGTCTACTGGGGAAACACTGATTTCAGTGTGTATGATAGGTAAACAGAAACTCCTGAAGGTCTAGAATAACCTCAGAAGATTAGATACAGATCATTTGTGTGTGTGTGTGTGTAACAGTCTTCATCATCTTTTCATCTTTCACATCATTAATCATCCTGTGAAATGGATATTCAAACTACTAATGCGGCATCTTCGTCTCTTTCAGTACGCCCAGACTGACGCGATGAAAGAACTGCCCCCCACTTTCGGGGGCAGTTCTGATGCAAAGTCCCGCACCTCCGTGTTGCCCTTTTCCATCCTGAAGCGCCCCGCGTTGGTAAATAATGTTCCTCTGGCCCACGGCGAGCAGCGGGGTGACTAAATGACAGAGCACTCTAGCGATGCGCACTTTATTTTTCACTTTTTGAATCCATCTCCAGCACAGTGGTCCCTCCCCCTGGCCTCACCCACGCAGCCCTCCAGCTATTTTGTGTTGTTTTTCATATGCTGAGTGCTAATTAAGAAAAACCTTGCATAACACCACACTGTCTCCATTGTGGCTGCAATTGCACATAATCATGTCTTAGATTACAGCTGTGAGAAACAAACCAAAATGTGGTGCCGTGGCCCTGGTTCAAGACATCCTTGGCCATGCAAATGATTTATAGAGTAATTAAAGATCTTTATCACATCTTCACACTTTATTTGACAGCAATGTGCATGAAACCTGTATTTAAATAATACTGCTTTTAATTTGGAAGTTGGTTCTTTCAACACTGAGCCAGCTCAGCTAATATGAGGCACCTTATACATAAATAATGAACTTTTTCAACTTAATAGGTCAACTTTGACTCTTTAGAATAGAATAGTGTTTTGTAATTTGATATATGATTGAATGGACAGCCTGCCAGCGGTACTTGTCATGATCGATCACAACATCCTAACACAGAACCATTAATCATATGTTTCTGTGTGCAAAAAGATTCTCTTTGTCATGAACAGGGATGTTTATCGGAGGCAGCGAATGTGATCGATCATTTCCACAGGAAACGGCGGCTGACAGTCACTCACGCTGGAGTCTGTCTGGACAGATGAACCACAGTCCAAATAAAAACAGGAGTGTGACACAGATTTGACACTGTTGGACCCAACAGTGCAAACTTCTCTTTGTGAGTTTAAGGAGGAGGAAAAAGAAAAAGAATGGGCAGAAGACAACTTTTCTGACGACAAAAATGTAAGTTCCTTTCAAAAAATAGAACATCTGTTCTTTTCTTTAGTGTAATTCTGATAACCTGCTATAATGTCAGTGAAGGTTATACTATTTACCTGATGTCGGGCAGCTCGTACCTGCAACCAAACAACCACTGAGCAGAGCGGACGCGCTCTGCATGCCTGTCATTCTGCACTCCTTAATCATGCATGCCAATCATTTCAGGCCCATCAGTTGTGCCCAGTTTCCATGGCAACAGCTCTCTATGAGAGCACAGAAAGGAGTTGAGACAATTATGGTGGTGGAGAATGCTGCAAAAGGAAAGGGCTGAGGGTCGCCTGTGTGAACGGCGAAGCAGGACACACACACACACACACACACGTGTGTACGTTTGTGTATGTTTGTGTATGTTTGTGACACATATTACAACTCCATTGCACTTCCAGGCACGAATCCGTGTTATGGATCTGTCGGCGCGAGAGCCTTGCAGTGAGTCAACAGGAATCTCTAATACATTTCAGTTTCCATGGTGACAGCAGGGGAATGATATGTTCTTTTCAAACAGAGGGGAAACCGTGGCCGTTAGCCTTGTTGCTGCTCTGTTTTCTGCCTGAATCATTATTTGGATACGAGGCAGCCTCACACCTCTCACACCAGCCTGCAAACTAGTCCCTAAGACACACAAACACACACATACAGAGGATGGAACATGTTAAACACGCTGTCCGCACGCTGACCGCAGACGTACAAGAAATAAGAAACCCAGACGGGATCTTTTTTTTCTGGCAGAATTTATTTTCCATTCGAATGTGGCATGAGAGCTGTGCTGTCTAATAACTGTACATCACGGTCTAACCTAATAGATATAAAGTATTGAGTTTGCAGTAGCGTGTGGAGGTGAATGTAGAAAAGACAGATACAAATACTCACTTATGGTTTTCTTATAAGTTTGTTCACAGCAACTACATGACATTCACACAAGCGGTAAGTTCCCCTCTCCGCTAGTTGGTGTGCTTTGATATCGATTGTCCAGCCTGAACACAGTGTTGCTGTTTTCAACATTGACCAAAGTGGTGCATCAAGGTCCAGATTGAAACCATGTTTGGGGTGTAATTTTCGTAACGTGGACACATCCGAACAGAGGCAGTGATGCTAGTGTGTGTCGCGTCGTGTTTCCCCCAGAGACAGATAAGCTTGACTCGAGAGCGGCGCAGCACGGAAGGATTCAGACAGGCGCTGGGATAAACCTGCAGATATCAGAGATTTCCCCTCACTGCAGTTTAAAACAAATGCAACGAAAAACTGCAGCTCCTGCCTACGAGCTTCTGGAGCCCCAGAAGCTCACCAGCTGGTCACACTCAAGGACGCGTATAGGTGATATATATGTGTATAACCTCTGGCTTCTATCCTGTAGATACTCATTGCTGTCACTACATACCTGAAAATGGAAGTTATCTCACTTTAAAGAATATTAACCAATATATCTTAGCAATTTCACAAAACACATGGGCTTGGAATACCATGAAATATACAGATGAATGCAGTCACTTTGAAAGTGCCAACAGCTGCATTAGGAGTGTTGACAGCATCTAAACACCCTAACCCTACAGTATTGCTCTGTGACTAATATTGGCGGTTGTTTTATGCTTCTGAATGTATTCTAGGTAGCGTTTGCATATCAAACACAGAATAAACAGCAAAATTACACTTATTAATAATAACTTGTGTTTCCAGAGGCTGTTTCAAAAGCAATTATTTTCGATGTCATTGATTCACCTGGTGTAGTAAAGCCACAGTTTTAATAATAATGTCTTTATAGAATTTAAAACTTCTTTAACTATCTCAGACTGTCCTTATAATCCTTCCAAGTTCTCATACCTCACCAGATATGTCTTGTCACCATTTTCCTATACACACACACACACACACACACACTTTCCGTCCAGAGTTTCTCAACAATTTTTGAACCACCATGTATGTACAAGCAGATCAAAAACCACCAGTCCTAGCCGTGAGCTCAGGCTTGTTAAATCACGTCTCTGACATCAGAAACATCCCAACAGAGGAAATTCTGTTCAATAACACAGAATCAAGATAAATCCCACCGCACAACTATGATTTCATTGCTTTTTTTGTACAGGGGGTCTCCGTAGTCTACCTCCGGTCATAGAAAAGTTTGTTGTGCTCGGACCACTACAGCGTAGATCCTGTGGTAACAAGTTTAAGGCTCTCCCTGATTACTAGAAAATACAACACAGCTATGTATTTGTTCATTTATTAATCCAAAAAAGAAAAAAAAAACATCATAAAATCATTTCTTTTCTCCAACCTAATCGTTTTTGTTTTTGTTTTTGTTTTTGTTTTTAGGATGGACTTTTCTGGCACGATACGTTCTGTCCCAGCACGAAACTACGTTGGACAACAGGAACCGAGCACATCCAGGGAAACACACCCTTCCTGACTGTTCCAACAGTTTGACCTGTAACACGATCAATGTCTGACTGGAGGTACCAACCGGGGGGACGGATACCGAAGCAATCCCACCTCCAGTCTGTCTGTCTGATAGATTCACAGTGAGTTCAGTGACTGGACCTGTAGAAAGCAGCACGGGGGTGGGTGGCGGGGTCGGGGGGCACCAGCCCTTTTAGGTGAAAGGCAACACAGACGCCTGCTGCGTCCTCGTTTGTTTGATTTTGACTAGACATTCTGTTAGTCAATTTAACACTCAGATCGGGCATCTTGTCCAGCCCCAGACTGCTGCCTGGGCGAAGGGGGGAGTTGTTGGGGAGGAGGTGGAGGCTCGACGTATACACCAGCTTCTGTAGCTCCTCCTCATCACTGATGCTCTAATAGAAACTCACCAAGGCGTAGACCATGCTTCAGCAAGGAGGGGACGAAATGAGGAAAAAAACGAGGGAAAAAACCCAATTACCTTCTACTGGAAAAATCACCACGGACACCATTCCAAGACCATTTCACCTACCTGTAGAGATAATAGAAGAAGGAGAGCAGATAAAAGCCCAGCTTACACCAGGACTCCTTCTGGCAGTAGTTGAGGATGTCGGCATTCATCACGCTCACGGGGTCGTACATGACCTCGGAGCCGTCGGCCGGCCGGTGGAAAAACCTGAAAAAGGAGAGCAGCTCAGCTGGCATCTGACAGAAGCGTGTGGGACATCTGCTGTGGGACCGCACCTCCACAGATGGTAGAAGAGCAGGGGGATGTTCAGGCCGAGTGTGACCCACTCTCCAGCACACATGAACATCAGGCAGAAGAGCCCGTGGATGGAGTACTCAGGCACCACCAGCTGCCCAGAAAACACACAGACAGGAGACAGCGCCGTTTACGCCCCCTTTGGTTTGAACATAAACGGGTGTCAAGGTCTCTTGCGTAGCCACGGCGGCTCAGCTGATGCCAGAGATGAGCCGCCCGCAATGATGAAAAAAATAAACCAAAAAGCTAACATCATGTTTACACCTTCAACTTGCTGTTGTTCAAGCACGTCCTGTAATACTGCCTGGGTTCACTGTATCAGAACAGGTTTTTGTGTGCGGTGGTTACAGATCAGTACTCACCCTGCGAAGCAGGTTGCAGATTCTTTCGATGTTGAGGATCCTCTCCCTCTGTGAAAAGCATAAAAGCATCATAAACGTCTGTATGTGAAACATTCAGGATGCGTTTACGAGTCAACTTGTAACAGCGGATAAAAGAGCAATATAGCAGTGACAGTAAAAGTAGCCTTGGTGCTATGTGGGTGCCTGTAAAACCTCCAGCTGTTCATTTCTTTTCAGTTTTTAGACGCTCTCACAGGAGAGACTCCGGTGGATCGACATATTGGCTCATTTGTCTTTGCTGCGACACCTCGGCCCCTGTGATGTCCATTATCTGCAGACGGGGCCTTTTGTGTGTGTGTGTGTTTGTGCGTGTGGACATAAATTCCGACTCCCTCGGTGACCTGAAAGCAGTTTTCACTCTGACGCCCCCTCAAGCAGATACCAGCTCTCCATTATTTATTTACAGCCAGGCTCCCAGCATTAGTTTTAAAATACAAAGAATCCATATATTTGTGTTAGCAATTGTGGCCGGCGCTGTATGTAACACACACGCTCGCTTGTCCACACACACATGCGCACGTCCTTTGTCCCTGTGCCTCCCACAGCTTCCTCTCCCACTCCTCAGCACTTCACAGGTCTGATGCAGGTGAGCAGCTGGAACACGGAGTTCTCTTGTGAAAAACATTCACAGCTGCTGGGAACCTGCTCGGCTCTACGCTGCTGTACGCTTCAGGAGCGAGGAGCAGCAGAGCGCACAAAGCTAGTCCACTCATCCTTTCAGCGCTGTTGGTGGGGTCTGGAATTGTCTGGAATTGCCACATGTGTTGGGGGGACTGGTTTGTTGGTGACGAACCAATCACCCGACTTCATTTGCGTCAGTCTCTTTAAGCCATGAATCCAGCCAGTTGCCGTCCATGTAGGTCGATTCCCTCAATTTGCATACAAATGAGCGTTTGAGGCAAACGTGTCTGCTTGATCCTGCTGAGATTCACCTGGAAACTCAGACATTTTAATTAGCCCGAGTTTTGCTTTTAAAGTCCTGAACTAATGTTTGACGATGGTAAATTAAATGAAAGAACTAAAGCTGCCTATTTAATTTTGCCGTAATGGCAAATGTGCGCGTGTGTGTGTGTGTGTGTGGCGGAGAGGGGTCGTATTTTCTAAGTCTTTTCTATAGATCAGAGATGGATTCTCTCGAAGCAGCAGGAGAGAGGGTTTTCTAGGTGCACAGCGTGGTCTTGAAAGGCAGCGTGGCTCAGGGCTCTTACCGCTCTGGTGGGGTTGCTCTGATCGATGGGGTTTTTGAAGTCTGTGCGCACTCATCAAAGGCAATGATCTAAAAAGGAAACAAACACCGAAGTTTGACAAAAAAATATGAAAGGTGCATCTTCATACAACGAACAACTCACGTGCTGATAAAGATGCAAAGTGTGTCGAATCGTATGCTTGTTTTTCGCGGTTGTGGCGACAGTAAAGGTCGCCTGTGAGGTCACACCCACGCTGACGGCGCCTCAAATGTCCGACTTCTAACAACAGGTCATTCCCGAACATACATCTGTGCAGACGCCTGTTTTTTGGTCTCCTCTCCACATGCCGTAAACAGATGCAGTTTCCATGGCAACGCCGCGCACGTCCATGGTTACTGTAGCCGTGAACGCACTTTCTGATTGGCGGAGGGTGAAATGGAATCACAGTGCTGTGTCTGTGGGTGGGTGGGTGGTGGTGGCGCCGGTGGCGGGGGTCTTTGATAAGCGTTTTAATCACATGGGTGCTGAGCCAGACACACACACACACACACACACACACACACACGCATGCACGCACATATACACACCTCGCCGTCTCCCTTTCACACGCAGACACACTGACTGACTCACATGTAGTCTCACCCACTGAGTCAGTTGGCACGTTAGTCACTTCAAGTCTTCCATTTTCACAAGGACACGTTCTGCGACGTGCACGAACGTCTAACTGGGACCGCTCAGGTGAGGCCTGAAGGAGCGCCGCAGACTCACGGTCGGGCTGCTCGCGCTGCCTCCGCTGTTCTCGGGAAACATTTTTCCTGCTGTTTGCTGAAGCGCTTCGCTTTGTTTGAGGAGCAGCTTCTACCCAGGTCTCAGGGGTCAGAGGTCGCTCTATTACTGACGCCTTAGGGCATCGTAACACACACTAAGGTCCACCTCAGACAGTGAACGAGTGACTGATTTCAGGCTCAGTTCCGCATCACTCTAGATTCTGGTGAGGGGAAACAATTATTTTAAGGTCATTTTATCGCTGCTGGACGTGTGAAATAAAAAAGGAAGACTGACTGTCTGATGTACAGACATCGGTCATGTTGAAATACGCCTAAAATGCAGACTTTGGTTATGCACTTGCAGAGTAAAGCAAATCTGTGATAGTTTCAGTGTCTCCACCATACTCCAAATTCATTTTAAGTAAAAGTGAAAATGTACTGCTGTGAAATATGTCTGATATGTTTTTCAATAGTACATTTTGTAAGAAAAAAAAATGCATATATTAAATACACAGAATTACAAAAAAATACTTACTAGGCAACAAAATTACCAATTTTTTAAAGGGAGGAAAAGCTATAGGGCATTGACCTGAGTTCTAAGTCTTTTCCCCTCTTCTTTCCAATAATTTAAAAGTAATTTTAAAATAAAATCGTAACGAAATAACTTAAGACACCACTTTCCTAGAATGTTCTGCACAACTGTAAGAGTTGTTGACTAGTTGTTGACAGATTTAATGATGGTTTTGCTCAGACTCACCTGCCAAATGACAAAGAAGATGAGGGCAGCGCACAGCACCAAGGTCAGCATGTAGCAGAAGGCCGCAAAGGTGAACGCCATGGCTGTTCCAGCCAGCCCTACAGTCAGACGTGAAGAGCGAAGAGCGGAGCCCTCCTCGGCACTCCTCCTCCTCCCTGCCCCTCTTCTGGCTCCTACCTCCTGCTGTGAGCTTCTAATTTTCTTCCGAGCTCCGAGCTCGGCTGCGTCTGCGCGTCGTCCAGGTGAGGTTTAGTGAGTCAGTGGTAAGGAACCGGAGCTGCGCCGTTTCCCATCATGCTCTGTCTTTCTCTGTCACAGCTGTGGTGGTTGGAGGGGGGGGTGGGGGTGGCGTCGCTTGGCTGCTAATGGGGGGGATCTCTGCCGCTGGCCCGACGAACCGCGTTTCAATCTCTGACAGGCAAAATGTCCGTCTCCTCCTCCACATATTTGTGTTTTCTCCTCAGCCAGATGAGCCGACACATGTTGTTTTTCTCACTCTGCAGAGGAGTGTCTGCCTGACAGGCCGGCGGCGGCGGCGGCGGCGGCGGCGGCGGCGGCTGGGGGTTCTGGTGGACCCAGAGGTCAGCGCTCAGATATTCCTGTCTGCGAGAGCTCGGCTGGGGAGAGCTGAGCACTCTGGGGTGGCTGGATTTCAGTTTCAACTGTTGCTTTAGACTAGAAACACCATCACCGACGCACGCACGTGTCCGCTGGTTGGAAAACCTTCTGCGCTAACTTAATGTTTGACTCCTAAACGATGTCCCTTCGCTTGAATCTGGAGCTGAGCCATTGCTGCACATGTCCGAGATTATTCTGCTGTTGTTTTAGTAAAACATTCGAAAGAAATGGAGGTAAATCTGGAATGGCGGAGACGTGGTCTTAGCATCGAGCAGAGAATACCTGTGTCTGGTCCCAGACGCGTCTGCCACTGGGTAGTCCACTTTGTCCTCGTCTATCTGGGTCGGCACCATGTCAGTCCCAGCTCTGCATCCCTCCAAAAATATTCTAAAATTGGCTTTTTCTTTTTTTTTTTGCTAGTTTGTGGGGGAGTATTTAGTTCAGGGAGTGTGAGGGCAGAGCACATCCAAGCAGAGCATTCTACACGTTGAGTTGGGCTTTTGCTCTGGTTCTGGCTCACAGTGGTAAGTCCAGAAAGCCCTCAGAGATCCTGACCTCTGTCCGTCCGCCTGTCTGTCCGTCTGTCTGTCCTCACTGCTTCTAAAGCCCCGTTTCTTTTTTTCTTTCCTCCTAGAAACAGTCCTGGGGGTCTTTTCTCAGGCTACAGCATCACCAGCAGCTCTGATTCTCCGACTGAGGGAAATTTTCTACCACGCTTGACGCTGTTACCTCTCACCAATCACATCGCTCCGTCTCCCTCCCTTTCTTATTTGCTCGTTCTTCCTCCTCCTCCTCCTCCTCCTCCTCTTCGTCTGTCAGTCTTCCTCTCTCTCTCTCTTGTTTTTATACATTTCCATAATCCCCTGTTCCCCAGAGAGTAACAAGGGGGCAGGGCATGATGAAAATGCTTTTTTTTCCACCTCCTTTTGTCTACATCTCACTACATCATTTTTTTCTTCTCTACCAAAGCGTTTAGTCATCTATCGTTTCATTAAATGTCTGATTCTCAGCTGCTTCTGCTCTCCCTTATGTCATTTCTTCTCTTTGTTGAAGCTATTCACAAATGTAGAAAATGACTCAGTTTAAATATTCCTTCATTTTGTTTTAGCTATTTTGCCGTCATTCATTGCAGAGAAGATTTAAGAAATTGAGAATTTAAATCAATTAAAAACAATATCAGAAAAGAAATTTGAACTACAAAAAATACTTTCGATAGAATTTATCTCTGTTAACACCATTTATTGACTGTTTGTTGTTTTTTTTCCATTCATAATTTCTAATGTTTGTTATTTTTTTACTAGTATAAATGAGAGGTGTTTTTCTATACTAAAAAGATTTCAGATGTACTTGTTTTAAAAATGTTTTGTAGCAGTTAAAATAATATCATATCTGCTACTGCCATCTATTGATAATAATTAGTAACCGCATCTCATTTTATCAATTTATTTAACACTCTAGTAGTAGATATTGGTCACAACATAGAACATCCTAAATAATGTTATCTGAGGAGTTACGTTATGTAAAACTAACATACTCACTTATTTTTAGTTTTTATTATTAAATTATTCAAACTACTGATTTAAAATACAGAATGAGCGCGAAAAAGTGATAATTGCTATGGTAGTATTGTAGAATTTATTTATTTTTGAGAATAAATGTCTAGAAACATACCTCCTGTTTTATCGCATGTTGCCCACAAGGTGGCAACAGGGGAGAATAAGCAACAGATGGTCATGTTTGAGCTACAAACGTTTCTGAGCAGAATTTGAAAGTCCTCCATTGACTTGACTCCATTTGAAAGTGGCTTTTAAAGAAAATCCCCACTGAAAACTAAGTGATGCAGCAGAAAACATCACTAATGGCTGCCGGTAAAGGAGGCTCGGCTCATTCTGCCCGCATCTATATTCAAATCTGCAGCAGGAGCTCTAATGATTAACGGCAGGATGAATCATTAACCTCAGTCACAAGAGCATCAGCGGGAATTAAAGCTCAGTATGTCCCAGTGCGATGATAAAATAGGGGCAGTGGGACATCTCCTACCTACGGAATCACACCTCCCGTGGGAGCAGACGGACATTAAAAACATTACCATGGCAGTGGCAACGCGGTGGGGTCAGTGTAATATCTACTGTTTTAAATGCAACTTTATTGATCGCAAACACAGAGAGACTCACATTTTTACGTCTTAATGTTGCTCTAAAGTGTCTGTTAGGTCAATGGTGCACAGGCAGATCATCAGTGATGGACAGAAATGTGTTTCAAAGTGTTAAAGAGGTCCTGTAGAGCAGGAAGACCAAGCTGTACAATTATAACAATTATAATTATGTAGTCGAATGGTCTCAGTGAGAGGCAACATGGCCGAAGGGTGTAAAAGCAAAGGCCCCAAAGGAGATTGTCAGAGGGTCACAAAGAATCCAGCAACTGCCAAATCCAGGTCCTATAGTTGGGAGACATCGACCCACCTAAATCATTAGAATTCACCTCATTACTGCACCAAAAACAGGCAGCTCCTCTGCAGCATAATCATCCCCGTACCAACCCGTTCCCTCAATGGTTCCCTCAGTGGTGCAGCAGTAACTACAAACCCCAACAGTGGCTCCGGTCCTGCAGAACTTTCACCAGGCTGAGCAGGACCGTGTCCATTAGGACGACAGTGGATACGCTACTGTTCCAACAGTTACAGAAGCAACAACTTTAGCTAGGTAAAACACAACAAAACAATAACAATAAAAAAAAAATCACTGTTACAAGCTAGAGTCAATGGTGCTGATGGTGCTGATGGTCAGCGGTGCTGATGGTCAGTGGCGCTGTCCATGGTGCTGGTGGTGCTAGAGGTCAGCGGTGCTGTCCATGGTCCTGATGGTGCTGAGCGGTCAGCGGTGCTGTCCATGGTCCTGATGGTGCTAGCGGTCAGTGGCGCTGTCCATCGTGCTGGTGGTCAGTGGCGCTGTCCATGGTCCTGATGGTGCTAGAGGTCAGTGGCGCTGTCCATGGTCCTGATGGTGCTAGAGGTCAGTCGGTGCTGTCCATCGTGCTGGTGGTCAGTGGTGCTGGTGGACAGTGGCGCTGTCCATGGTGCTGGTGGTGCTAGAGGTCAGCGGTGCTGTCCATGGTCCTGATAGTGCTAGAGGTCAGCGGTGCTGTCCGTGGTCCTGATGGTGCTAGAGGTCAGCGGTGCTGTCCATGGTGCTGGTGGTCAGCAGTGCTGTCCATGGTCCTGATGGTGCTGGTGGTCAGCGATGCTGTCCGTGGTGCTGATGACGCCCAGCTCCTTATTGAGGTCAGTCCACCATGAACCTGGCTGTGGTTCTCTCCATGGTGCTGTCAGCTGTCTGGTCTAATAAAGATATGAAAGATGGAGAGTGGCACCCCTGCTCTGCCTGGACTCTGACAGACTTCTGAGCCACTTCTCCACATCTGCACACATCTGTAGCAGTTCTGTGAACATGTTGGCGATTTTCTCAGGTGATTTTATGGCAGAGGTAAGATGTAATCAGTCCTTCAGCAAATACCTGGTGTAGTTCGGACAAGAGAGTATGGATCTGCTTGATGAGTAAATTTAAATGTATATTTTGGATTCTGGAAGGCCTTTAACCTTTGATTTGTCAAAGATCAAAGCCAGAGCACAAAACAACCTAGAATGTGGCCTTGTGTACTGCCTGCTGACTGACTGGTGGTCTGGGCGCTCCAGAGCTCATTTTTAGTTGCAGGAATGTGTTGGCTTTAATGAAGCTGTTTGTAACCACGTGTCTGTAGGTGAGACATCAAAGCTCTTCTACTGCATTTCCAGTGTATTGAGGAAGTTTGAGGTGTGTTTTCCTCCCCCGGCGTTTTACTGTCCTCCATCTCTCAGTCTAATTTCCTTTATTTCTCCCCGAGGTTTGCCGCAATTGCCCCCTCAGGCGGGCAAATCTGCAGCTTCCATTTGCTATTACAAGCAACATTTTTAATTTTTTTATCTAAATTTAAACCGTATTTGTAGCCATTTTAGCAGCATGACTGCAAGGCTGGTGAAACAGCTGACCAGCTGCTGTTTCAAACTCCAAACCCCTTTAATACAACATCATCCGGAGATGATTTTAAGATCAAGATGACTGTAAGAATTGTAAGCAGAAGAAGGTTAGAGGACACAGAAAAGATATTTCCCAGGCCATCGTCTACTGATTAACGCACAGGACCGTAATAATCCACGACCTCCATGAAAATAAGCGCCACAGAGTTGTTTCGTTTTCCCTTCTGTTTCCTGACATGATTAAACTTTATGTGTCGGTACAGCTCAGTGGAGTTTTACTTACTCGAGTTCTTTCGCTCTCGGAGTTCTAATGACAGTTTCTCTCTTTATTTCTGCTCTGTAAGCATGCAGACAGCCGGAGCGACGACCTGCAGCCTGCAACACCGTCTCGACGGGATTCTGTGCATTGGGTCAACTGCAGGCGACAATAAGGGGCAAACGGCTCGACGTTAGAAGTGAAACAGTCATTCGTCTTGGGGAAGGAACAGCCGTGCGTGCGGCGCCGTTTGCAAACGTCTCCTCCCCTGTTTCTGCAGTGTTACCGCTGGTTTTTTTCCCCCTCCTTCTCGCTCATCGCTTTTTTTTTTTCCTTGTGCCAAAGCTGCCCACAGCTAAGAGTAGGAAAACACCTGCATTTGCATATCAGCACACTTCTCTTCTTTGTGGACTGTTCCTCTGGCTGACATCTTATCTGGTGCTGTTCCGTGCTGGCGTGCCTTCGCTCGGT
This sequence comes from Tetraodon nigroviridis, assembly GCA_000180735.1. Classification (NCBI taxonomy): domain Eukaryota; kingdom Metazoa; phylum Chordata; class Actinopteri; order Tetraodontiformes; family Tetraodontidae; genus Tetraodon; species Tetraodon nigroviridis. The sequence continues at coordinate 835,670 of CAAE01014650.1, read as the reverse complement.
CCTTCATTCATTCACGCCTACACTTACGGTCCTGTTTGGTTCTTTGCGTTCAAGCTCAAGACGGCAAAAACCAAGAGCCTTTTTATATTTCGGACCAATTAAACTGACATCAGTGAATTCTGCAGTTTTGAGGATATTTAAGGCCAATACAACCGGCACCAAAGAGAAGAGAGGCAGCAATTTAATATTTTATTTTACGCATCACCACTGGAGAGGAGACAGCAGAAACGCATTGTGCTGTTTGGAGGGAGGAAAAAAAAACACAGCGAGCCTTGTGGGAGTGAACTAAAACAGAGCCACCAACCCCGCAGTGTTAAGTTTTGCTGAGGTACCTGTCAGAATTTTTTGCAAGGCAGCACGGCTGGAAGCCACACGCGTCATTTCCAAGCGCAGCAGCGCAACAGCCAACACCATTACACCAGCGTGTGTGCGTGGATGGCACAAGGGTTGCGGTCTACCGTGGATCTGGTGCAAGGGAGCCACGCTGCGAGGGGGTCCAGCTGAGATTCGGGGATTTCTTGTAAGTACGAGCCGCGATGTCATGCGCACCAAATGGACCCATTAACGGGGTTAACGCCTGCTCATCTCGAACTTCACCTCTTTGAATCTCCATGTCTGCCACAAATATGCATTATACTGTCACGTTCAACCCACCTGTCACCAACGTACCTGCTCTGCAAACTCTGCTTACCATTTCTTTAGTTGTGATAGCAAAGCTCATGCTAAAGAAATAAACGTGTGGTTTCTTTTTTCCTCGCAGTGATATGAAAAATAAATTCATCTCCTGAGGGTCACCACCACCTCCAGGTTAGTGAAGCACTTCAGTGTTTTACTTTCTAAAAAAAAAGAGAAAATCATTGAGTCTTGTAGCTGTCATATTTTCCTCCATTGGTCAGGGTGTATTACATTGATTAATAACCAATTTAATTCTGTCTGTTGTATGTTTCACAAGCTTTCGCGTCATTTCTAAGGACTTATTCTTTTTTTGGAAGATCGCTCAGAAAGCCATGCCAGCAGTGACTCATACAGCAATACAAGTGTGAGACCCCTGTTTACCAACTAGGGATGCGTTTGACAAATTAATCACATTTGGATTATAGATTTTAATGTGAGCCATTTCATAAAAAAATGGAAAAGACGTGTGTTGGTTTGGCTTGAAAACCACATACACTGAGGCGACGAATCAGGGAAGTATGTTATAAGACACAGAGATTATATTTAGTGATTATTTTCTTCCTGTAGGGTGATTTTGAAGGATTGAATATATGAGTGCCCAGCATCACTCACAAGAACGCAGATATGCAGACACCCTTTTTTTCTCTCTATAGTATTGCCCAAAAAGCCTCAAAAACACCAGTTGGAGAGCTCGCATTTACCATAGAAACATCACCCACACAAATTCGTGTAGGTTTGTGTGCCAAAGGAAACATTTCTATTCTATTCTATTCTATTCTATTCTATTCTATTCTATTCTATTCTATTCTATTCTATTCTGTCAATAGAGTTTATTTTTCAGTTAAATCTGATGTCGACATCCACCGAACCTGTGAGTTTAAGGCAAAATATAGATAGACAAGTAATCACTCGAGCTTCATTTTCGAAAGCACAGTGCTGCTTCATCAAGATCGGCTCGGATTTAAAATCATCTTTTATACGATCGCGGGAAAAGAGAAGAGCTAGAACAGCATTTTTGCCTCTGCTGCATGACAAGCGAAACATGTGCTGTATACAACAGTGTGTCAAATTCTGCTGCAGGCCGCAAATCTAATTTTAAGTTGGAGCTGGATGCAACATTTCCACCAAAAAAGTGTGGGCTAGACGGTTCTCTGCATGTTTAGAGTTGCACCATTTTCTGTCGTTCATCACGTGTGTGTGCCTGTGTGTTTTATCCAGTGTGGCTGCATGCTGTTTCATTTTTTCCCTCAGTGCTTCTGGTGTGGAGGGTAACATTTCTACCATATCTTTGCACAAAATGACCACATTATGTGTGTAGGTGTTCAGGGTAGTTCAGAAGCAGTGACTCAATGAGTGGTAGGCGCCAATATTTCTGGCTTCCCAAGCTCGGACCAAGCAAACCGTTTTATCCCACGTCATTAGCATACAAAAGAGCATGACTATGAGCACTTTAGTGTTGTAAAAGTTCTGCGTGTAAAGGTTGTGGTAAAAAATAGAACGCCGGATGAGGAACATTTGATTTTTGGTCAGAATGACCAAACTCATCCTCCACATAAACGCTTCTCTGTCTTGCAGATGCTTCTGTCGACCTCCACATGTGGCGCGAATTGAAATCCGGCATCAGAAGGCTCTGAGAATCACAGCACTGCCATGTTTCCTCTCAAGCGTGTCCTGAATTTTAGCCCGTCCATCATGCCGCATACGCTCATCTCCATCGTTATCCTTCTGTTCCCAGAAGTCACCCGTTTCTCCCATGGCAGTGTCAGTCATGAAGATGCTGGCAGGACAACCGGTAACTGCTCCAGCGAAGACAACTGCCCCGAGGGCGTGGTCCTGCCCTTGTGGAACCCGCAAAACCCCGCTGTGGGCGACAAGGTGGCCCGCGCCATCGTTTACTTTGCGGCGCTCATCTACATGTTTCTGGGCATGTCCATCATCGCGGACCGCTTCATGTCCTCCATCGAGGTCATCACCTCTCAGGAGAAGGAGATCACCATCAAGAAGCCCAACGGCGAGACCACCACCACCACCGTGCGCATCTGGAACGAGACGGTGTCCAACCTGACCCTGATGGCGCTGGGCTCCTCGGCACCGGAGATCCTGCTCTCTGTCATCGAGGTGATCGGCCACAACTTTGACGCCGGCGCTCTGGGACCCAGCACCATCGTGGGCAGCGCCGCATTCAACATGTTCATCATTATCGCCATCTGCGTGTACGTGGTGCCGGAAAATGAGACCCGAAAGATCAAGCACCTGCGTGTTTTCTTCGTCACAGCGGCCTGGAGCATATTCGCCTACATCTGGCTCTATCTCATCCTGTCTGTGTTCTCCCCCGGTGAGGTGCAGGTGTGGGAGGCCGTCCTCACCTTCTGCTTCTTCCCTCTCTGCGTGCTGCAAGCCTGGATCGCCGACCGCCGTCTGCTTTTCTACAAGTACGTCCACAAGCGTTACCGCGCAGACAAGACCCGGGGCATCATCATCGAATCAGAGGGAGATGCCATGTTCACTAAAATGGACATGGAAATGGACGGCCAAGGCGTAAACTCCCACACGCACCCAAAAGAGGCTCTGGACGGGATGCTGGAGGGAATGGAAGAAGGAGGAGGAATGATTTCTGAGCAGGATCAAGAGGAAGAAGCCCGGCGGGAGATGGCCCGCACTCTGAAGGAGTTAAAACAGAGGCACCCGGAGAAGGACATCGAGCAGCTGATCGAGATGGCCAACTACCAAGTTCTGATCCAGCAGCAGAAGAGCCGGGCCTTCTATCGCATCCAAGCCACTCGCATGATGATCGGGGCGGGAAACATCCTAAAGAAGCACGCCGCTGACCAGGCCAGGAAGGTGGTGAGCTGCCACGAGGCGAGCGGGCAGGAGGAGGATCCCCACACCATCTACCTCCAGTTCGAGCCCTCGCACTACCAGTGCTTTGAGAACTGCGGCTCTCTCAAGCTCTCAGTGAGCAGATACGGAGGGGAGAGCGGCTGCACCGTGAAGGTAAATAAAGGGTGAGGCTGTTGCTGTAATTTGGTGGGCGGGGGGGTTTCAGTTGCTTTAAAATTTCCTCTGGGATTCTGTTTGAACAACAAAAAAGAAAAACTCATGAAAGATTGTTTCTCTAATGCCAACAAAATATATTAGGTTTTGAGTGGCAACAGTCTGATGCCCAGTAAATCTAAATCCCTCAAAACTGACAATTAGGGAGCAGCCGCAGAAAACACGCTCAACGTTGACGTGTTTTGGTATGCGGCAAAGATCTTCACTGTGGTTTTAATATAACAAAGTGAAGAGGTGAGATGAAAGCTGCCGTTTGACATTTAGGACAATAACTCAAGAAGTGATGAATGCATTTTGATTAATTATTTGGGAAATGGACCAAAGAAAAGATGAATTTGTTTAAATGACATTTCAGGTTCTGAAGGGATGTTTAGCTTTGACCTTCTAAATATCAAAGACCAAGATTTCATCTTTTTATTTCTACTGCCCTCATATGCGACAGGTTTAAGTGGGCAAATGAGCTGCTTGCTGGAGCTCTGCACTCTTTAAAACGTGGAACCTTTACGTAACGCCTATCCGCACCTCCTGTCTGATGAATCAGATGGATCTCATGGGCCTTAACTTACACCCATCAAAAGTGTGTTTGCAAGGCAGCAGATGCACTGGTGCCAAGTTTCTGCTGGTGTGTGGGAGGTCAGGAGGGAAGGCAGGGATCAGGCATGGCTGATCATGTTTCCTATATCGATCCTGGCTCAATCTAGCTGAACACATTTGCACTTAATACCATCCAAACCTACTTTACCTTCTTTGTCTGCATTCTTTGTTTGTATTCTTCCCTTCCTAAAATTAGGAAATCTGTTTTCAAGCAGTGCTTTGATATAAGAGTGTGAATATTAAGTCAGACAACAGCCAGCCTGCAAACCTTTACACACTGCTTGAATGTGAATTAACCTTAACATTTTCACATTTAACAGTGTGATGATTTTGTCTTGTTAATATTTAAAGATGACTTCTTCTTTTTTTTGGCACAGGTGGATTACCGCACTGAGGATGCCACTGCCAGCGCCGGCTCTGACTATGAGTTCGCTGAGGGCACCTTGGTGTTCAAGCCCGGTGAGACCACCAAAGAGTTCACCGTCGGCATCATCGATGATGATATTTTTGAAGAAGACGAGCACTTTTACGTGCGTCTAAGCAACCCCAGAGTCGCTCACCGAGCTGAGGTTTCCATACTGGAGCCGAACTCCATCACCTCCAGCAACAGCACGGTGGGTCTTTCCTCTCACGTCCCCCCGAAGCAGCCCTGGGAAAAGCTCACACTGCCACCGTTACCATCTACGACGACGACCACGCTGGCATTTTCACCTTCGAGAGCGACTCCACCAAGGTCAGCGAGAGCATCGGCAACATGCAGGTGAAGGTCCACCGGACGTCCGGCGCGAGGGGGAAGGTGGCGATCCCGTACCACACCGTGGAGGCCACCGCCAAGGCCGGGGAGGACTACGAAGAGGTGTCTGGGAAGCTGGAGTTCCAGAACGATGAAACCATGTGAGTAGGCACGCCTCTTCAGTTTTTATGAAAACAGTCATCTTTTGAAAACATTTGGAAGTAAAATTATGTGGCTTTTTTTGTCCAAAAGTGTCCAAATTCAGTGTAAAAGGGTGTAATTGTCAGGGGAAAAAATAAAACCTTAAGAATGCTGAAAAAAACGAAAAGAAGAGGAAGAAAAAGAGGCTTTAAGGGATCTTTTTGTGAATGAATTAACACACACTCCTTTGGGATTTCTCTGGAGGTTATATGAGGGTGTATTGAAAAGCACTGAACTGCACTGCAGAGAACAAAGGAAGAGGAATCAGACAGGTGTTTAATGCAGAAGGAGGGCGTGCACATGATGAAGTGTGTGATAATCTCACAATAAGCAGCCATGAATTGAGCCAGTCTCTAAAGAAACTGCTCAGCACCTCTGGTGACTGTTATGATGATGAGGAGCTGCCGATTCCGTAAACCAGATTTTTTTTTTCTTCAAAGATGAGGCAAAAATATCCTTAACCATAAAAACTTGTGAAATGGTCTGCAGCTCACCACAGAACAAAACAAAAGAGTAAAATGTTCAAATGAATCAGTCTGTGAAGAGGATTCCAGGGCCTGTGTGGAGGTGTATTGTGTAGGATGGATGAGTGGGAGGAAAGGCAGGTGGATGCAGATCTTTTGATTTGTCCTTTTTTATAATTTCCCTTGCAGTGTTCATGTCATTATTTATCTGCATGTTTATAAAAATGTGTTAAAATCTGTGCGCAAACCCACTCCACACCTACATCTAACCAAATGTATCTCCAAAGGGGAACTGAAGGGTCATTTTGAGCGTGTGTGTAATTAAAGTAAAGCTCTTAAGGGTTGGAGGAGACTTAAAACTTTCCAGCGTCGTGCAGGCAGGTACTGAAGCTGCAGCTAATTAGACAGCCATGTTTAACAATGCAAGAGGAGAGGCTGGAGGCAGAATCTGCGTAAAAACACAGGCTGAGTGCTCCGAAACAAGAACCTCCACATCTGACTCGTGCAGCGACGGCGACGCGAGCTTCTGCAGACTTTCTGCGGTCTGTATTCACGTCTGGTCCGTCCCTACAGCGGTGGAAGGATCATAGATCACCAAGTAGTCAGAGTTGAGGAGGAAGATGATAGAGGAGAACACTGACCACCAAGATATTTGGTATAAATTCCAAGTTGGGGAGATTTTATCATCAGGAAGTCCATTCATGTCTTCACCACGTAAAGCCATTTATCAAAGCCTGTTCAGAGACATGGAGCTCGAGTGTCCCCGTTAAACAGTTTCCCGAAGTCTTTTCCGAAAGACGAGATTCTGTTCCTGCCTGATGCTCCTCAGATGCTCGGCTCAACTGAATTTTTTATGAGGTTGTTTAATTTGGAGTCTTCACTCGGCCCTGTTGAAAGATGGAGGTGTAACCTCGGTTCGTCGCTTGTCAGTCTTTGCATCGCTAAAGCGTTCCAGCTCGTGCTCGCTCATCCTTCTCACCAGCAGAGGAGATGGAGCTCCAGCACGAGAACGTGTATCTTAGCAGCAGGCTGCCAAAGTTCATCCCAGGCTTTTCTTGTCTGCATGTTTCCCTGGGCGTTTAGGACAGAGCTGACACTTGGCACTTCATTGTGTCTGTGTGTGTGTGTGTGTGTGTGTGTGTGTGTGTGTGTGTCGTGTGTGTGTGTGTGATGTCCTATCACTGGATTCAAGGGAGGTTGACAAGCAGGAATGGTTCTAATAAAAAAATACCCTCGCCATTCTGCTGCAGTAAATATATTATGATACACCGACACAAACAACAGGCAAAGCGTTTCAGATTTCAGCGCTCTTAAATCGACAGAGATGCGTGCACCAGGCCTTTGATGCATGTGCTCCCTACTCCAGCGTGGCATTAGCCACACTAGTTGCAGCTGAGGTGGGTAATGGGGGCAGTTGCATAAGCAACGATAAAAGAAACCGCTTCAGAGGAGCAAAATCAATACCTTTGGTTGGTTACAGCTCACCCCTGATGCAGTCAAGATCACCGACACTGGATAGCAACTGAGCCGCAGCGGGGAAAACGCTGTAAAATCTACATTTAGAACCTCAGGTTAGAAAACCTCCGACGCATTGAAGCAACGTCTTGTTAAGCTCGCAGCAGTTCATCGCGTCTGTGACTGTTGCAGTCATGGAGACTGTGCATGCTGCTAGATCTTGGCCAGTACAACAGCGCAGCCGGAAGGCGCAGCACTCAGAACTTTGGTCAAACCATTAAATTAATCATAGGCCCACAGTTACCGTAAAAGGTTGTATTCTTTTTTCTTTTTTTTTTGAGTCTATCCTGTCAATTAGGCTGGGCTTTAATTGATCATGAAAAGGTCAACCAAATTTAAAAGTCCATAACTGCTGGAAGAAAGAGCTTCTGGAAGTGGACAGACGCTAAACCAGCTCATGCAGGAATTCAGTTTGAAAAGGGGGCAAAAACAACTAAAAGCATCTGATCCGAGTCACTGTGCATCCTTCTACGTGAAAATGGTCCAGTTGTTGAAAAAGAAGTTATAAAAGAAACAAATTATAAAGTAACACAGAATTATTATCACGAACAACTGAAGGTGTCATTATTCTCATCAGGGTTCTCAATCTAGGTTAGGTTGTTGCTCACATAGACTGTGAGGTCACTAAAAATGTTATATTTTGTCCTCTGTAGTTGTAAAAAATGGTATTTCCTTGTGCCAATTAGCTGCAGTGATGCATTTGTGGACTAAAATTCTTTTGTTGCTGAAGGACACAAATGCAAACCACGACTCTATAATTATTAATGAGAATAAAAGTACTCCGCTTGCGATAGAGCCCAGTGTCGTGCATGCATTCTGTTGTTGGGTGGGTTTTTTTGTTTCTTTGTTTGTTTTGTTTTTGCTTTTGTATTATCAGACTGGATCCTTCCAAAGCATCCTCTCCTGGGCTGAACATCGAGCCACACAATCACTCACATTTATACCTGAAGGCAGGTCAGGCTCCTCAGGACTGATTCTGTTACCTTCTCCTCTGGCTGTGGGAGGAAAATGAAACATCTTTATCACACTGTGAAGAATGTGGAGACTAGGCAAACTCCACGTAACAAAGGCTAAGGGGATCATCTCAGCTGCAGAACATCCTCATCTTGGCGCTCCAGCTTATTTTCCAGTGGATCAGCCAATAAATAAATTTAGCATAGCAGTTTTATTATAGAAAACCAGTGTATAAAGGAGAAATGTGAAAACTAGAGGTCAAGTTTGGAGCTTCAGCGAAGAAAAAAGATGAAGCATGATTTAAATTATGGAGAGGGATGGTAAAGCTGAGCATGCTAACTGTTAGCCTTCCCCCGTCTGTATGGCTGGCAGACAGGGTTTACTTTACTGATGAGGCTTAAGGCTTTAAGACTTCTGCTTTTCGAATGTTACTTCCCACACCAGTGGCAGAAATAGACCCCTGTGACCCCCCTAAAGGGGCTGCTGTGCTGTATCCCGCGTCTGCCCCCCCTACAAGCATGACTCCCAGACATCTGATGTGAGATGCACTTTTTAAAATAAACATCTTCCCTTCCTGCAAGAAAGAGCTCTTTGTGCGTAATGTCGGGTCCTGAGCGTATAAGTGTGGACAGAAATAGACAACCACCCACGTATCATTAGAGAGCTGGAGAGACAAAGACTCAGTGTGACAGTACGGCAGAGTGAAGCAGCCAGATACGTCGGCCATGGTTTGACGCCACAGCCTCATGCCTTTCTGGCACATTCCAGACGACATCTGCAACGGAGTTTTCGTAAAGCTGCTCAGATTCCTCAGATACGTGTTGCACATTTCCAAGATCTATATAGAGATTGAATTTCTCAGGACATGCAACTTGTGTGGGAGGGGTGTGGGCTGTTTCACTACGCTTCTCTGCTGCTCTAATGGAATCAAGGTTGTGACAGCAGCAGTCTGCCCTCTTGTGGGATACTAGGGCAAATCTCCCTCACACACACACACACACACACACACACACATATAGACATACACTGCTGCATACTAAACGGTTGTGGAAAAAAGCGGGTTTGTATCTTATCTAACACTCTTTCATGATTCATTGTGTAGGAAGCACATCTTTTATTTTCAGATATTCTGCACTCTCTCAAACTGCTCCTACCAGCTGTTGCCTGTGAGCTGTATTTCAGTTTTACATGTAACAAATGCACGTTGCAGGGTTGTTTTTGTTGTTGTTGTTGTTGTTTTTGTTGTTGTTGTTGTTTCGCTTTGGGATTTTTTTAGTTTTTTGACGATTGCTCTTATTTTCCTAATCAAATCATTTTGATTTGACTCTGCCCCTCTTAGGAAGCTGTTAAACGTGAAGATCATTGACGACGAGGAGTACGAAAAGAATAAAACGTTCACAATTGTGTTGGAAGAGCCCATCCTGCTGGAGGTGGGACAGAAGCATGGTGAGCGGCAGACCGGCGGCAGGGCCATTTATTCCCTTTACAAATAATTCCTACTTTTAAACCTGAAGTAAATCTGAAATAAATTCACTATTTTATAAAACTTCTTTGTGAACCACTGAATGCTTCTGTGTGTGTGTGTGTGTGTGTCTGTGTGTGTTTCCGTCTACTGCAGGAGACACTAACGACAACAAAACCTCAGTGGGGCCGGAGGACGTGTCAAAGATGGGCTGTCCCTGCCTGGGCGAGCACACGAAGCTGGAGGTGGTCATCGAGGAGTCCTATGAATTCAAGGTACCATAAAAATAAACAAGCTTCCGTCTCCCGGCAACAAGCACCTGTCACTGTGATGACTGCAGCTGCGCACACACACACACAACCCTTCAAATGTTTCAGGTCATGATGACGAACCTCAGGAAACCTATTAAAAGTATAATTGATTTAACATTTGGAAGCAGGCAAAGGTTTATTGAATTAGTTGTAAATGTTTTGTTGCTTTTAATCTGTGGAAACGTCTGGTTTTGGAAGATGCTGGACGCTCGTTGAGTCAGTAGCTTCAGATTCTTTCTTCCGTTCTTCAGCAAATATTCCCAATAGGTGGTGTTCTGGATTGTTCCATAGTGTAGATGTTTTGATTGAAATATCAAAACAAGGATTTAACTGGAAGTAGGTGTTGGAATATTTGCTGAGAGCACATAACTAATGACTGATTCATTCAGCTTGTGTGATCAAATGGTGGAGAAATTGCCGCTTGGACAGTCTGGGCAGTTTGCTTGATTTAACCGATGGGCAGCTTTTAAAAGGGTGCTCAATCAGCTGTGTCGCTGGCTGACATCTATTTAATGCTGCAGAGGTTGGATACGGCTGAATATGAAAAATTAGAGAGAGAAGATTAATTCCCCTCCTGTCACAACTGGGCTGGATCCTGTTTCTGTTCAATCTTCCTGCATTTTGCTGGTAAAAAATGAGCAGATCTAGTGACAGGGATGCTCTCAGCGCTTGTCAGAATCACATTGGTGAGGTTTTTTCACTGTTACATGTCATTTTTCAGGCTTCTTTAACACCAACGTCAGCCTGTGATGTGACATTTCAGTCACACTCTGCTTTGTGCAGGTACATGCAAAGCACCCCGTTTCTGATGACTCACCGTGCACCGTAATGGGAGAAGTGACATGCTTAATTGCCCGTGCTTCGCCGCATAACCGTCTGCCGTCCCATGTGACCTTTCCTCCTGTGCTCGTGTCTGCAGAGCACGGTGGACAAGCTGATCAAGAAGACCAACCTGGCGCTGGTGGTGGGCAGCAGCAGCTGGAGAGAGCAGTTTGTCAGCGCCGTCACGGTCAGCGCAGGTAAGCCCTGGTGCGTCTCCTCCGGGGGGACACCTGTGGCAGCGAAGAGCCTGCAGCCTGATCCGTCCAAGGAGCTGCTCCCCTCCCCCAGCGCACACACACACACTCAGGTGCTTTTCAATTTTCTCATCCACCTGCTCTGCCTTTGCCAGGCGACGATGACGAGGAAGAGAGCGGCGAGGAGCGCCTGCCCTCCTGCTTCGATTACATCATGCACTTCCTGACTGTTTTCTGGAAAGTCCTTTTCGCCTTTGTCCCGCCCACCGAGTACTGGAACGGCTGGGCCTGCTTCTTCGTGTCTATTTCCCTCATCGGCGTCCTGACGGCCGTCACCGGGGACCTGGCCTCCCATTTCGGCTGCACCATCGGCCTCAAAGACTCGGTCACCGCCGTGGTCTTCGTGGCCCTCGGCACCTCTGTTCCAGGTGGGTGTCCGTGCCTCTGGCAGGCTGCTTGCTGAAGGGTTCCTCTGTGGTTGGCTCACCTGCAGCTAAACAGCTGCTCAGGCAACAACAGGGTGTGTGCTGTCAGCGATCCAGCGGTTTTTGCCTTTTTTTGCCGTAAGCTGCGTTCATCTGTTCCCATTCTCCCAAAGTTTTTAATATTCAACAGAGAGGCACTTGAGAATAAGATCGGCGACCCAGTTCTTCATTCAGGGAGCTTCAAACGCTCTTCCTGAGGTTGGGTTTAATCAGACGTGGAAAACTAGATCAGGTTCAACCAACAAAGGAAAAGCCTTGGCCCTGTTGTTCACCTGTACCGTTGATGCTCCCCAGACACGTTCGCCAGCAAAGTGGCCGCTATCCAGGACCAGTACGCCGACGCCTCCATCGGCAACGTGACGGGCAGCAACGCGGTGAACGTCTTCCTGGGCATCGGTGTGGCGTGGACCATCGCCGCCGTTTACTGGCACAGCAAAGGCAAACCGTTCAAGGTGAACCCAGGCTCCCTGGCCTTCTCTGTCACCCTCTTCACCATCATGGCGCTGGTGTGCGTGCTCGTGCTGCTCTACCGCCGGCGCCCCAGCGTGTCGGGCGGAGAGCTGGGGGGCCCACGGACAGCCAAGCTCGTCACCTTCTTCTTGTTCATCTCCCTCTGGTTCGTCTACATCCTGCTGGCTTCGCTGGAGGCGTACTGCCACGTCCACAGCTTCTGAAGCTGAGGCCCCCCTCGTTTGTACAGAAGGTGTTTTCTCCCTGTTTCGGTCTAGATTTTCCACAAATGTTTATAGCCGTTTGTATCATTGTTTATTATAGTTTGCACATACTTTGGATAATTAAGTAGTTAGAATTTTGCTACCGCCCCCTGAGCTGTGAAATATAGCTTCGGCCGCTGGAAATGAACGTTTGGTCCACTGATTTCCTAATTAGCGAGTGTTTGGAAAGCACAAGGCGCCTGGTACGTTTCAGGCCGCTTCTGTCGTCGGCATCAGTGGGAAGCCATTTGCGAGGCTGTCTGTAAAAGGTCTCTGAAACCGTGTTAGTGTGCAGATATTTATTCTACAACCTATACATTATTAATTAACCATTGTGGATCACATAAAAAGAGTAACTGTGCGCGTGAGTTTCGTGAAAGAGTAGATGTGTTAGGTTTTGCACGCTATCAAATTAAGAGTTTCATGGTGAACTATTTTAAAGTGCTGTGTGTAATATTTTGGCACAGTTGTTGTTGTGTTGATGTGTCTCTGTACATGTGGATGATATGTATCATAATCTAATACCCATTTTGCTTTCTCCCTCAGCATAATATCGGTCACAGCCAGGGTCAAAGATGCCTTTCTCTCTTTTTTTTTTTTAGCTCAAAGCGACCTCAAGACTGACAGAGTGATTATTTAATATTGTACCATGTATTATTGGATCTTTTGGGGGTCGTTTTCTGTGAGTGTGAGTGTGTTACACTTTTCTCTCCTGCACAAATTGGCTAAAGGCATGGCACCTAATATCCACTCTGCTGCGGCTGTTTGTGGCCAAGAAAAGGGGCAGTTTGAACGCAGTTACAGACTGAAGCAGGAGTTCATCTGTCATTGTGACACTGAACATCACTGAAAGCCATGCGAGGAGAAAACAGACATTTCTCAGAATGCAGTTAATAAATCCCAACCACAGAACAACAGGTGAGCTGAGCTGATAAACAGACACCTTCCAGAGGCTGAGTTGCACAAAAACAAATACTGGAGTCTTTTTTTTTTTTTATTTAATCTAGAAAATGTAGAGCCATATTTATTGTAACAGTAAAGGTATTTCTATAATTATTTTGTGTTTATTGATATGCACGCTTAATGTATAAACAGTGAAAATAAATGTTGCTGATTTATGACACCATGTACTGTCTTGTCATTTTATTTCAGGAGAATTTCTCAATATTGACATTTTTTTTTTCGAGTGTGTGCTTATAGAATGGCAACGGAGGACTTTTATCTCCTGAGGTTGGATAAATGAGCAGCCGTCTGGACCCAGACTATGAGGAAAGCCCCTAATCAGATCCAGAGGTTTGACAAGCCCATTGAAATTCAGCTACTGTCTCTCAGACTGTCTCTCACCGCTGAGAAATGAAGGACGAGCGCCAGTATGTTCCAGTCATAATGAGACCTCTGGTGCACAAGCTGTGCAAAGCAGCAGCTAGAAAGGGCTGAGGCCCATAAGAGCCACGATTATTATGTAGGCGTAATTTAACCATAAACACGTGTCACACTGCATAATGGATTATATTATGTGGATTTTTTTTGCCAAGGAGAGCAGCTGCACAGCCTGAATTATCAATATTGTCTGGTAATTTGGGCGTCTGGATAGAAAACAGTCACAGCTGGAGCCTGAACCAGAGCTTAGGTGGCAGCATCTGGGAAATCAGCAGAGAGCTGAGCCCGGAACGACAGCCAGGAAATAATGAAAAAGTAGGACCTTCTCACTGTATACGTGCATGTTAGGGAGATTATTTTTGTCTTTGGGAAAAAGATGGATGTTTTATGTGAATGTCACACTAAAATGTGTGGTTAAGCCCACATGAGTCATCTGACACTCATATTTTACACATTACACAAAAAGACAAACGTCTGGAGACTAAAAATGATGGAACTGTTTAGTTTTGTACATCTACAGGATGCGGCTGTGGGGCTGTTGCATGGGCGCATCAGCAGAGTTTTTCATTTTTAGGCAAATAATTTGGACTGGAAGGAAATAATGGAAAAAGGCCACAGGAGTCAAACAAAACCACATTACTAAAAAAAAAAAAAAAGCTCTGTAGGTCTGTGCAGACCCTGCAGCAAAAATTAAATAAATAAAACTACAGACCTAACTAAATACAAAAGAAACATACCCTAAAAATTACAACAACAAAAAACCCTACAATTTTCATTATAAACAGTAAAAAGAAAACTACCCTAAAAACTACAACTGAAAAAATAAATCTACAATTTCCAATATAAACAGTATGACAGTCATGATAGACAAGACCAAAAAACTTCAGAGTTTGTAGAAATACAATTAAATATTATTTAATAAACCGACTTAATGACATTTTTATAGGGGTAATGTATAGTAAAGAAAAAAAGCTCACAGTCTCTACAAATAGAGTGTAATTAGTAATGTGCGGTGTGTGTTAGAGCACTTTCGTTGGTTTCCTGATTAAATCTACTACTCTCATCTTTTAAAACTAATAAAGCTAATTTAAAACTCGATTTTAAACGATCTTCTTCTCTTCTTTCTCCTCCTCCTCCTCCTCCTCCTCCTCCCTACGTTTTCCTCAACATGCACGTGCAAGCGTGCTCGCGCCTGAGTCCTCCGTCTCGCGTGTGTCTCTCCATTGGTTCGGGATGACGTCACCCGCAGCGGAGACAATGGAGTCCACCCCCTCCCCTTCGGTGTGTCCGCACGCGCAGCGCCGCTCGGAGTGACACGCGCTGAGGCCAGCTGAGTTGGCCACGCGCTCCCGACCCGTTTCTCTGTATCGTTCTTTGCGTGTTTGGCTCCAGACAGAGTTGCGCTTTGGTTTTAGCCCATCGGTGTTATTTCAGAAACATTGTTACTCCAAAAAAAAAACAAAAAAAATACATGGGCCGGCGGAAAGGTGCTCCACATCTGGATCGTACTCTACCGCATCGTGACGCGTCCGTGGGTGCCGCTGCAGACATGAGGACCTGTCACCCCGCTGCACACGCATGACGAGCACGGGCCAGGTCTGCCACGGCTGACGTGAGTGCGTCCGTTTTCCGTGACCGTACTTTCTTTGTTGCGCTCGGGCCGTCGCCTCGCTGCGCTGGCACAGCTGTGCGCGCTGGCCGCGCGGAGGGAAAGGGGGAAATAACGGGAAGAATTGGATGAAAATGAAATCGGAACGCCGCTCGAGTGTCGTTCTGGCCGCGGTGCGTGTGATTTCGCAGTCAAAACAGTCTAAAATATTCCGCGTGTTCCTCCAAAGCGGGTCAGTTATATTGATCGTTGCCACAAGCGGCGGCCTGTATTATTTATGGAGATCAAGTGCACATGTGATGGAGTCAAATGAACCGTAATTAAACATTTTCTATGCTTATCGCATAGAAAAGGCTGAATGGGTGAATTCCTCCCATCATCTCCCCCTTTAAGAATAAAAACACTGCAACGTTTTCTCAAATAAAACACTATGAATGTAAGCGGTGCGCCGCCTAGCGGCCGCGCAGATAGGAACTGGTAGTTTGTTTTAATAGCTGTTTTGCAGAGCAGCAGTGCTGAGGAAGGATGCATTAAAAGGTGTTTTTTTCTTGCTGATGCACAGAAGATCTGCTGCATACAAGCCTCAGTGATGGAGTCTTTGCTTGCAGGTCAGCTTGGCACACATTCAGGACAGGCTTTAATGGCTAATAGGACAGCAGAGATTAGGGGCTGGCTGACAGGTATACTAATGCTACAGACAGTAAAAAGTACTGCATCTGCAGTTATTAAAACGGTGCGGAGATCTAAATCTGAATGTGTTCTTTAATGTTCCAGTAACAAACACAAGCTGCCTGTACTGGTGACGTGATGCTTCACAACAATGATAAGATTGATTTTGACTTTCTGGAAGGTCTAATGTTGTGTATCATTTTACCTTGTGCATTAGGGCATCAATGCCATTTGAATCAGCGAACAAATGGACTGTACATGAATAGAAAACGAAAAGAAAACGAATATGATGAGTCGTACCAACCACAGTGACCATTAAAGTGCTCAAAGGTCAAGTTATCAAAGCCGAGGAGACTCGCACAGATCAGGAAGCTTAAAAAGTCAGGTCTGCATAAAGATGTGACTGTTTGCCTGTGTTGCCGTCCAATGACCTATTCTGTTACGCTGCCTGGTTTGGGGGGCATGCTGGGATTGTTTGTGATGAATAAATAGGAAGGAGCACGTGGAACATTATTCTTTAGCATGGTGCACACAACAGCCATTCTTGTGCTAACAGATTTGCTAATGCTTTTGCATTTTTGGGACTTATTCTTCTCACATTTATCGCAGCAAAGAGATGCACAGTCGCCCCATGGCCACCCAAGGAGAAGGTATCTCCTATCTCCTCACAATCTAGCTGGGTTTACAGGATCTGGGTTTACAGGTAGCCAAATTCTCTCATTAGTTTTTTTTTTTAAATACACATGACTAGGCGAGCAGATAAGCAGCATCACTTTGAGCACAGGGGGAAAAAAATGTATTATGTCTTCGGCTAATTCAGCTGTTTCAAAAGTTGGCCCAAGGACATTTTCAGAAACAAAAGAATGGATGCAGCTGGCAGAAACGAGTCTTTGTGTATTCCTGGAAGTCCGTCTAACTGGCTCTGCGCTGCAGGAAAATCATAAAACCGCCTAATGAAGGAAGTTTGGTTCGGATCCGCTGACGCGGCAGAGCAGCGGAGCTCTGGGCATAAATACAGGAATTCTTTAAGGAAAACGGCAACCACTCCCAGCTTCGATGAGGGTTTCAAAAACTGTCGTCCCCCCCCTGAATATTGACGCTGCAGGCTGACTCTGATGGCCTTCGGGCGCTTGGTATTGTTATCATGCACATTATCAGAGGATTTCTCTGAAAACGTAAAGATGGCAGACCACACCGCAGCTCACAGACACGGACGCTTTGGAGTAGAATAAAGAATTAGACACTGAAGGAGACGGATGCTTTGTGGAGCTCATTAAGAGTTCCTGTGTATCTAAAGGTCTTGCTGGGATGTAGCTTCAGATCAATAAACACTGTGGAACAAACACCCATCAAATACTCTCACGGCGCACCTTCGCTGTGCACCTGATTCACGCCCGTGTCTCCGGATGACTCGGCAGGATCTGGTCCATTTCAAAGTCAGGGCCACGTTTTGGTCGCAATCATATCTGCGATCTGCTGAAGTTGGCTGACTGGCAATTTCAAAGCAATCACTAACAGTGACAGTGTGCTTTTTTTGAAGGACGTTATCCTTCAAAGGGCTTTTTCAGAGCGCATTACGGTCCCTCTTATCTTAATGTGACAGAGGGCTCAAATCCCAGCCATAAAACCCTCTCAGCAAAGCTGCTTTTTCCACTGTCTATTCATAGCGATGTATTTTAAGAGTCAGAACTTTTTTTTTAATTCTAGCACTTCAGAGGTCAGCTGCTAAGTGGCCGTGAACCGATTAGCTTTACTGCTCAATTATTGTC
Organism: Tetraodon nigroviridis; assembly: GCA_000180735.1. NCBI lineage: Eukaryota > Metazoa > Chordata > Actinopteri > Tetraodontiformes > Tetraodontidae > Tetraodon > Tetraodon nigroviridis. The sequence continues at coordinate 818,066 of CAAE01014650.1, read as the reverse complement.
CTTTCTAGCGCATAAGGTAACTAGGAAAGCAGAAAAAGAATTCTTCCAGCACAACTCAAACGAAACGTCCTGTATCTGTGCTCACTTTGATTGAGCGGGTGGTGAAACCGTGAACGCTCGTGTCACGCTCGTTGGCCATTGGGCAGATTGTGCAGCGGCTTCGGCCGTGTTTTGTCCACCGACTGCAGAGGTTAGGTGATGTAATCACTTTGATTTCCCTCCCAGTCTTTTGTTCTGACATGAGCTCGGACAAGACAGCAGAAATATTCAGAATGTGGTTGATTGATGCATCTGGCTTTCTGCTAATAATAGTAACAGAAGAAGAAAATCCATTAAAAAGTCTGAGACCCATTGTGTATTTTTCATTTTGAACAAAGTTTTGCAATTATTGGAACTCAATGTCTTCTTAAACCTGTTCAGGTGATGTGCATATCAGTCTGCACACAGAATTTATCACAGTCCAGCACATTTTCAGGTTTTTGAATCATAAAATGTAGCGTAAAACTCTTGAGCTCCGAGTGGAAACATTGGTCACCAGCTGAGCTGCAGCTCGGTCAGTTGAGTCCTCCCAAATGTTTGCCGTTAGCTGTGTTGGTGAATATCCTGGCGCCTTTTGCCTGCTGCTGTAGCTCCGTCCTTCCATCTGTCCCTTTAGTTGCGTGCGTGGACGCCGGGACGGAGCGGGGACAGAACCGCCTCGTGTCATTTTGAGGAAACTCCTCGTGAAACACGAACGCACAGTCGGATTGTCCTCTGATGGAAACAGCCTGCTCATCAGCCGCTGGAAAGAAGTGACTCAAATGACTAATTTACTACCCCCGTCATTCCGAACAAGTCTTTTTTGGAGAAAAGGAAACGGTTTGCAAAGGAGCTGCGTTTGCGTTCTGCTTTCTTGCCATCTTTCAGGTGATAAAGAAGCTGAGTTAAGGCTGTGAAAGAAGGAACAGACATCTGTTTCCATAAAACCATCCATCCTTTGAGCAGCTGAAAGCTTGTATCCTAACCTCCGTGGCTGAATACTAATAGTATATTAAATTCTGCCCATTTGCATGTAGAGCTGGCATCTATCTTTTGGGGTGGTAGCACCAGCAGCACACCCAAAGGCGTGCAGGGCCTTCCTGTATCTTAAGGGAGCTACAGTACCTGCAGAGGACAGTGTGCTCCTCATCATCATTCAAATACAGATACATACATGTCTATAGGGTGCTGTTCTTCCTCAGGTAAAGCTCCATAATCCAAACGCATGTTACTGTCAGCCTTGCAGCTATGAACAGCATGGCTTAAATGTAGTCTCACATGCTGAGCTGTGCACATGGGATGCTGCTTTCAGTCTCCCAAATGGATGTGTCATAGCTTTAATCTAAACCAAGACCTCTAGACCCCTCCTCGGGAGGAGGCTGCACGCTAATGACATCATGGCAGAAATTAGAAGAACCTTTCGTAAAACTCAAGACGGCATCTTGGCTAAAACGTGTATGCATGTTCAGAAAAAACAAGTTTAGTATTTTATGCCAGAATGTGTCCTGTAACTAACCTATTTATTTGATATTCCAGCGTGAGATAGATAACTGGGTGTCTGGTTTCATGAATGTTTACCAGTTTAACAAGCCAGTATAATCTTTCACTCTGTAGGATTATAATTAGAATTATAAGTGCATGATAATGTCAGTGGCTTCCTGCCTTCGCCAGTAAGTGAAAAGGCCACTAGCCAGCCTGCAGTTTACAGTGTGTGAGAGAAAAGTGATCAGAGTGATAGTGACTTCTACCATGACAAAACTGGGTCAATGTAACCCCCAACCCCCTCCACTACAGGCAAGGCTGAAAAAGGAAAAAAGAGGGAGAGGGATGAGGATGCCATCACCAGACTGTGTGCAAGGATATAAGCATGGGGACGATGGAGCGCGGTTTGTTCTCTCTCTGGGTCGGTATCTGTGTGGTGTTGGAGCCAGGCGACCCTAGATGACTGTGACACATTCCTTCCTCCCCCATCGTCTGTGATTGATCAACAGCCCCTGTTTTTCCTCTCTAACCCATTTTACTCCCGATTATGATCCTGGCGTTTATACCACGGGCTGGACAAGTGCTCATTTCTACTGGACCCGCAGGATTCATCCACTTGAGTTTATTCTGGAGGCTAAATGAGGAACCAGATAGCTGAAAGCAGAAAGAATTCTTTTCTGCCATCATCACCTTTTATTAGCCAGCTATTTTATTGCAATTCATTTCAATTTCAATTCTAAGATCTACCATTAATGTTTTGCATATTTCTTGACATCAGTGAACATATTTTCTTGTTTCATTGAATTGGCTAACATTTACCTTGACGTGACCTTTTGTTTCATTTCACACGGCTGAGCTTGTCGAGGACTCGTCAGGATGAAACTGCTGCCTCCTGGGGCCTCACGGCCATCGGGGTTAGCTGCAACAGCTAACAGGCACGCACGTCCTGTTACACCTGAACACCTAACACTCTACCATCAACACACACGAGCCTTGAGGAGCTCTGGTATAAGCAGGTCAAAGGCTGTTTGTGCATGTTGAAGTGGATTTGGAAAACACAGTCGGTGCCGTGTTTTCCAGTACGATCAGACATACACCAGAATGGGGTATCCTCCGAATTCTCCTTTTATCTGTAGCAAATGTAAAAGGAAATTCCTGTACGTTTTGTGTGATGTGTTTGTGGTTACTACTGAGATGCAACATCACTGGTTAGTTTTCATTTTTTTTGTTTTGATTGGACAAAAAAAGAGATACCCTAAATTCTAAATGTTGTTAAATTTGTATTTAGGGTTTTCTTTACATTCCACACATAAGCGGAACTTTAAATGTCAATTTAAAAAATTATATCATAATAAACGAATGAAATAAAACTAATGGGTATGTGATATAAATATTTGGTTACACAATCATAGATTTACATTTTTAACTAATTTGTTGGAATGTAATGGACACCCCGCCTTTCTTGTCTTTCTGAATCTGACCTCATTTCTGACTGCTTTTCTCTCTCTTTCCTTTCTGTGGGCAGCTTTGCGTGAACCCAGATGCCTCCCCTGCCCCTCGATGAGCGTATAGTGGTCATCCAGCGCCCCAAAAACCTCGACCTGTGTCAGTCTTCCCCGCAGAACCTCCCGCAGCATTCCTCTCAGATATCAGCCTCCTCCAATGGACAAGCTGCTCAGCATCCTCATCTCCCCCGTTCTCAGTCCCATTTCTACTCCCCCCATGCTAAATCTCTGACTCTGGAATGTAAGCGCAGATCCGCCCGGGCACAGAAAGTCAAGGCCGAGCAGCCTGCCGTCCCGTCGGGGGGCAGACGCATCCCGAGCCACTGCCACAGCAATGGCACAGTAACTCTTGGCCCACGGCTGCCCTCCCACACGCATACTATTGATATCAAGGTGACGGTGGACAAAGGAGGGCGGCGAGGGGCCTCTAGCAACTCATTAGGGCGCAGCGAAAGTGTTAAAGGTGGCAAAGGAAAATGCGCCTCCTCGCAGTTTGATCAGGGACAATGGGAGAGAAAAAATGAAAGCGCGGGGAGATGCGTCGGAGCTGAACACAGTCGCTACAATCAGCTGTCCTCGTCTCCTGGAGGCGTCCTGCAGTTTATCCCCTCCCAGGCGCAGCAGCTTCAATTCCGGAGCGAAAAGGAGAAGGAAAACTCTAGTTTCCCAGGTAGAAATGACCATGAGTATTCCTGTGTAGGGCACAGAGAGAATTCCAAACTGGGAACGGTTCATCAAGCCCATAACAACCACAGCCTTCCCCACCATCACAGCTCTGTTCCTCTACCCCATGCTGCCATCCTGAACTCCACCTACTCCTCTTCCCCTCCTTCCCAACCCGCCCACGTTCCAGCCTCCTTTCAGCAGTTCAAGCCGCCCCACCTCAGCAGGGATCAGCGCCCTCATATCCTTCATGGTCTACCTCTCTCCCCCTGCTCGCCCCACCCAGGAGGCTTCCCCAGCCCCGACCACACCTGCACCATTGACTGCACCCACCCGTTCACCTGTGGCTGCTGGAGGTTGGTGAGATGCCGATTTTTTAAGGAGCACTCTGCCGGCTGCCCTGGTGGTGGAGGGAGCACCTCCACCTCAGTTTCTGGTGCCCACAATGCTGGAGTAAAGAAAAGGGGCAAAGAGATGGGCCTGAGAAATCTCGGTGGGTGTCTCTCCACCACCTCCACCTCCAACACCTCCTCCTCCAACAGCACTGTGTCTGATTGCCGAGCAAACCTGTTCAAACCTCTCCGCTGTGCCTCCTGTTCTGGTGAGGCGGGAAACCTCGAAAGCCCCACAATCTTTCGCAAAAAACTTGCCGGTGGGTGCCTCCCCTGTGCTCCGCTGTCCTCCTCCGGCCCCTTCAGAGCGATACAGAGCTGTGTCACCGGCTGCAACCCCAAAGCCTCCCAAACAGGCAGCTCCAGCTGTAGCTACTGCAGCAGCGATCCCATAGTGGTGACGTTCAACCCTCGGCGAGGGAAACCCCCAGGAAGAGGCATCAGGGCAGCACACCCCATGGGGCTGTACCAAGGGGATGATGAAGACTACGGCGTTCGCACCCTCTGGCCAGAAGAACTAGCTGAGAGGATGACCCATTCTAAAGCCGCCAAGCATTACGGAGGCAGGACGGTCGCAAGCAGCAGTAGTAACGCAGACCTGGTCCCTCTGGACTGCCAGAACCTCCAGGGGTACACTCGCTCTCAGATAGCAGACCGCGCCAGCCAACGGCGGCTCCAGCAAGGAAAAATGGCCGCTCTCGATTTTATGGGTCGCAGTTCAGTATCCGGCTACGACGAAGGCCGGAACTCACTGAAGAGGCTGCTGAATACGGCAGACGACATAGAAGACTTTCGCGAGCATGACGGAGACACGGCATATCCGCATTCCCCCTCTTCACGCTCCGTGTCCCCACCTTCACCCGTGTCCTTCTCGCCTCCGCCGTCTGCGCCCAGCACACTCATTAAACCCAAACCCCGACAGAGAGACAGGGACGGAGGTCATTCTCTGCCGTCAGCTCGGTCACTTCACCTGGACCTCAACTCCCTGAATGCAGAGCAAGATGAGGAGAACAGCAGAAGTAAGAACAACCCCCAGTTCACCTGTAAACACCGTTAATTACAGGGCATCCGCAGCAGATGGATGTCGTCGCGCACCGAAGATGACGTCTGTCTAAAATTCTCTCATGTTTCCCCGCAGTCCGCCTTTCTCTGCCGCTCTCTTCTTCTCTGCCCGCGTCTCTGTCTGATGAGAGCGTGATGACTCCCGATGCGGAGAATGCCGTGGTCAGCCCCATCCTTCCCTTTCTGTATCTGGGGAACGAGAGAGACGCCCAAGACCTGGACCTGCTGCGGCACCTCAACATCGGCTACGTGGTCAACGTCACCACACATTTGCCCCTCTACCACGTCAACTCCGGGCTGCGCTACAAAAGGCTGCCGGCAACGGACAACAGCAAGCAGAACCTTCGGCAGTATTTCGAGGAAGTGTTTGAGTTTATTGGTAAGTTTTTGCATGTAGGGTCAGATTAAAGAGGCTGTTTTTGTCACATCTGCTGTTAACACAAGGGAAATAGGGTTTGCAAGTCACTATACAAGAAGAACTCTTCAGCTAATTAGCACAAAAGAAGAGAATCAGAAGTGACGACTTCAGGCCCGATACAGATTTAAGGGCATCACATACCCTACAGAAACAGAACAGTGGTTGACATGATTTAATTGATTTAATGCAGGGTGGCACTGTGGTTCATGGCTTGGTACTGTTGCCTCGCCGCGAGAAGGTTCTGGGTTCCAATCTCTCTGGGACAAGGGGCTTCAATTTAATCATTTTATTTTGCTAATATGTTTTCCTAATATTCCTAATATTTCCTAAAAATACTGACCTAGAAGAGAAGAAGATCATAACATGTTACACTATCATCTGCTGTTGCCTTTCTCATCTGCTCAGTGCATTTTAATTTCTATAATGAGCAGTAAACCAGCATTTGGTAAAAGTGGCAATAAAATAGAATAAAATACATTTGTTATCTCACAATGGGTAAATTTCCCGCAGTGGGAAGTGCATGGGAAGGTAATCAATAATGAATGTCTTTGATTGTGTGCTCTTCTGCAGAAGAGGCATATCAGAGTGGGCGGGGAGTGTTGGTGCACTGCCAGGCAGGGGTGTCCCGATCTGCAACCATCGTCATCGCCTACCTTATGAAGCACACCCTCATGACGATGACAGACGCCTACAAGTACGTGCGGAGTCGTCGTCCAGTGGTGTCCCCAAACCTGAACTTCATGGGCCAGCTCCTGGAGTTTGAGAGGGACCTCAACTCTGGAGTGACTCCTCGTATTCTGATGCCCAAACTCAACGGTGTGGAAACGCAAGTTTGAGAACAGACGGGATGGGCGGACGATACCCGGAGACGAGAAAGCACTGTGCAGAGACGAAGGAGTGCCACGGCGCTTGATGGCGGTGCGTTGGGCATTAATGCACTTTCAATACTGTGAAACACAACTAAGGACTGGATGCTCTATCTGTTTGCTGTTGATGCTTCAACATGATCATCTTCCAGTAAAAATATTGTGCCAATATTTTGTACATACCTAACATCATTCTTAGATATCACTTTTTTTGTATTTGAATGGTCCTCTTGTTTATGTTCCTGTCATTAACATTTACAGACACACATGGAAACTCAACCAACCGGTAATCATAACTTTCTAAAGAGCAGAAAAGACGGGAGACGGTTCTTTGTTAATGATCAACTTCAACTGGATCACAGTTGTGAAAGCACAGGTTATAACAAAGCACTTTACTTGCCGTTCATATATGCCATTATAACGGACCTCAGTCACTGTTGTAGCCTAAACCATGAGAACTGTGGACTTTTCAACAATTGGACGTAGCAGCACTAAGTAGCATGAAACGACCAAGTTTCACCCAAAGAACGTCCCAAAAACCGGAAGAATTTGGAAGTGTGTAGTAATGCAGCCTGCACCCGATTAAGTGTAAATGCAGTGAGTTTCCTTCATTTAATTCAATAGTCCAGAGTTTTTCCCAGAGTCTTATCTCCAAATAGTTGCTGGTAATTGAATTATAATTATTCTTATTATATTATTCCATCCCCACTAAACTCCTTAGCTCTCCTCTGTCTGACTATTCATCCTTTTTCCTGTGAGGGCTGATTGTGAGAAGGTAACGACTGAACTACAGAGCAGTCTGGAGCCAATAGAACGACAAGAATTCTGCTCCCATATCCAATTTAAAATTAAAGTGCGACTGAAAGACTAATAGTTAAGAACTTTCAAAAAAGGCTAAAAATTCTGGCATAATTTTCTGTTCTAGTTTCTGACATTTTTTATCGGTCAAGGGATGTTGAAATGCATCAATTTGAGTTTATTTTTACTCTTTTCTTGCCCCAATTTAGTGGATTATACACAAATTAAGAAAATGACCTGTCCCAAGTCTTTCCTCAACCAAATTGCCTTTGATCTGGTCCTCTCCTGTCGTAGATTTGACTTTGTAAAAAAAAAAAAAGAGAGAAAGAGAAAAGAAAAACAAAACCAAAAAAAAGAGATGAGAACTGTGTCCAAGTGATGGATTTATTTTTGCCGAATGAATTTTTGATAGTTATATATTTTTCTACAGTTCTCCTCACCCCGCTTTTGTTTGGTCTGAAGAGCCATGGTGACAATAAGACGTCCTCCATCTCTGCGCGGATGGTGCTGATACATCCAGCATGCAGTTTTACGCCTCAGCGTCGCGCTTTTTCCTTTTTCATTTCAGCGTGACTGAATTTAAAAGAACCTGATTTACTTCTGCAGTTGCTCTAGATTAGCTCAGTAGGTGTAGTCCTAATCTCCAAAACGGGCCTGCCGGTGTTCCTGTCTGACTTTTATACAGACCGTGTGCATGTTTTATTATGCAGAACTTCAGTTTCTTTAATTCTGCGTTGGTAGTAGAGTCGGTGTCGCCCTTAAATGTTTGTCCTGGAGAGATGTCTTGAAAGAAAGCGAACATTTTCTCTTTCATTCATAAAGAAATGTAGGGCAAGGGTGTGTGTGTGTGTGTGTGTGTGTATTGAAGTGTGTATGGAAACCTCTGGAGAACACCGTATATCTGTGCATTGCCATTTTTTTTACTGCCAATTGTTAATATACTGGTACCAAATATTGGGTTCAAGGACTTACAGGAGTGATGATGATGATGATGATGATGATGATGATGATGATGATGATGATGATGAAGATGAAGACGATGATGATGGGACAGTTGAAAAACTAAAGTAGAAAACCTCCTTCCTTTAATGGAGGTAAGAACTCTTCAGGTACGACACATCGACTCTGTGCTGTGTCATCCTTCCTTTCCGACTCTTCCAGAGACACAGAAACTCCAAATAGCCTCCCTCGCCCTCCTCCTCCACCTAATGAATTTTCTCCCCTGGAAAAGTATAATATTTTCATACTGTAGCAGCTGCTCCTCGTATGTAGACAACCTTTTACTTTCGTGCACTGTGACCTATACTACAATGCTGCTATCATCATGAAGTCTTCTCTTTCAGTTGTCACAGTCAGGCGGTGGAACGTGGTGACGCTGGCAACCAACAAAACACACTTGGCGTGTTAAAGTCAGTGTGCACAACAATCAGATCTGTAGCCGCTCCTGCCGGTTTTCCTTTAGATGCTAAATAGAAAGAAAAGAGACAAGAGAACACAAAGAAGCGAAAATATCAGCTTAGAAAATGCAATGAGCCGCATTTAAACTAATATATGAAACTATACCTTATGCCTGAACTCAGTCATGGTAACCTCCAAATATTTAAGCCCATTTCATTTCTCACTGTGGTTCAATAAAACTGTGATTTTTATTGCAATATTATAAATGTTGAGTCTCATTTTTGCTCTCCACACTCAACTAAATCGAGTAAAAACGACTGTTTATTTAAATATAATGGTTTATTTGTCACAATCTTCCACCAGGTTTTAATCCAATGAAGTTGATTACAATATAATACAAAAAATGTTGGTGGCCACCGCTCGCTGAACGGAGTCAGGAGTCTCTGTTTGGAAAGTATTGAGCAGTTACATTATCATCCACGCAAGCCACCAGTTGTGATGGGAGAGTCAGACGATGACCCCCACCCAGAGCTGCTTTACTCATCGTTGCATAAGAGCTGGTTCTCACGGCTGTGCGAGCGCCCCGAGGCCGATCAATCAGTGACAGAGGTTAAAGGTTAAAGCACACCCCGTTTCTGCTTGAGGATGAGTGGGATTCACTGCTGCCCTGGCTGCTGCACCCAGCTCTGTGCACCAGCGCCGAACCTCTTCTTTTTATACATTTTGTCTTTATTATTAATTTAAAATCCCCAAACATGAACGATGAATTGATTATTTGACACCAGCGCCACCATCAGGTCGAACAGGCTCGGTTGACGGCAGTGATGCTCACGCAGGCGTTTGCAGCTGAACTCCGCTTTGACTTGTCTGTTGTCCTCTGCCTGAGAAAAGGTGGTTGCCAGGAAACCAGGCTTCTGTTCCTAAAAGTGCTTCCACAAAAATATCAGCTGCAGAAAACTGTCATTGTACCTAAAATTAAAAAAAAGAATGCTCAGAAGTCTAACGTGGCAGCGCAAAAAAAACGTCAATTCTATGTATATTAATATCTTAATTCTATCTTAACACAAAGAGCAGAATGTTTGTTAAAATAGTCTACATGAGCAATTTCTATATTATTAATTGAAGCATTTTTTCCCATGAATTTATGTGCTGACCACACAAAATCACATCAACAGTGGCGAAATTGTACAGTAAATATGTCTTTATGTGCAAATTTACTTCGAAGGGTGAAAGACGAGCTTTGTGTGTGTGTGTGTGTGTGTGTGTGTGTGTTATCACCAGTCACAGTGCAGCTTTGAACACTTTTAGGCATTTGTTGGAATCAATGGCCCAAATGGCCTGAAATGAAAAATCATTTACCAACATTGTTTCAATATTTATTGAGCTCGACCTCGGGGCAGAGAATAAAACTCCCTGATATATGGATTCTAAACAAATGTCAGCATTGACTGGGTCAGTTAGGAACCGCAGTTTGTGGCAAAGGCCAATCCGGCCGTGATGTACAGGAGGGAAAAGGAGACGTGGTGCTGGAATCTTGGATTATATTCGTTTCTCCTTACCCCTCAGATCTGAGATCTCCAGGGTTCAGCTACCACGGTAATTAAGATCAGCTTAATTAGAATAACTTTAATTATGTGACAGAGGTAATAGTCAGGTCTATGAATGTCAGCATGTTGTAATATAGTTTCAAATGTCTTTTGGCCACCACAAGCTGTAGGAGAATATCAGGCCAAAGTGCTTTTTTGATCTATTTCATTTATTCATGAAGAGGACCTAGGCAGCGCAAGTATTTTGAAATTGCAGCACAATACCTACTTATTTATTTACAATACTTTCCAAACAGAGCCTCTGCGCCTCCTGCACCCCCACTGGTTAGAACCGAAAAAAAGACCAGTTGGCCTCCTCTTCCCGAAAGTAGGTGTAAATGATCAGAGTTTAATCTCGATTCTCGCCAAAAATAAACACTAAAGTTTTATTTCTTAGTACTTGCCAAGAATTTCTCAGCATTTTTTGACCGTAGGTTTTAATAAATGAAAATAATTCAGTTGGACGTCAGCATGAACTGACCAATCAGAGCGCTTCCGCGCTAACGTACTGTCGTTTTCTCATTAATAGTTCCTAGCCTGTCTATTTAGTGATCATTTAACGTTTCACGATGTGATAAATATACAAAAATTATACTTCATATAATGTGTTAAAAATCAATCGCTTTCTGTGCGTGGTCTCTTGATTGTTCACACAATTTCAACGGAGATCTCTTTTCTATAGCAAAAATTCAACCAGCCGGATTTTCCAATGGAAGCATTCCTGCCTTCCAATTACCTGAGTATGCAGTCAATTTAAAGGAAATGCACAATAATCTCATGTCAGTGTGATGTAAACCACTACCGAGGACTGCAGCAGTCCCCATGGCAACAGAGGAGAGGATGGAATCCTAAAAACACAAGGATGTTTAAAAATGCGGCCCTCGTGGGGCCATGGTTTAACACAAAGGTGATTATTTGGTACACAAACCTAAATAATTCACCATTTTTTATACTGTCAGACTGAAAAATATTCCAGATTCCCCTAATTTCCCATGGCCTTCCATGGTACAGTCCACCCTGGTAGGAAAAGCTTCAGCCTTAGCGGCCCCCTTCTCCGTCTGGGAAGTACCACTCCGTGTGGAGGGGTGGTCTCTCCATCCACCACAAATCTGGTGCTCGCTGGCAGAGTTGCAGTGCACTGGGCTGTACGGAGCAGGGAAGCATCAAGGCTGTTGTCTGTGAGGGGTGGGGTCCAGCCACACCGACACCACACGAGCTGACATAAGGGAACAGAGAGGGACAGAAAAAAGGAAGAAAGAGGCCCAGAGAAGAGCTAGAAGAGGGGGGAAAGACCGCACCTGAAGTGGAACATAATACGGGTAAGGAGAAAAGGGGGTGGATGGAGGAAGGAGGAAGAAGACAATGGTGCCTGTCTAGAATGGTCCAGTTTCCTCTTCTCCTCCTCCCTCCTATCCATTTCCATGTGTCTTATTGGTGTTCCCGTCATTTGCTCGTTCGGTCATTACTGCATCTCCGCCTGTGCGACTGCGGGGCTCATTTTTATTCTATATTTGACATTTCTGCAGCTGCTCCTGTTCACATCGGCCACGCTGAGGAGATCTGACATTTGGCCCAGTTGTTTTGTTTACATCCAACAGAATAACCACCGTTGTCGTGCAGGATATCTGGATTGTTGTACATTTAACAGTGATTACAAACATGTTCCCTAGCGTTGCTTCATAGCCGGAACTGCTACCGTCTAATTTCAGGGAAATAAAATCCAAAATGGATTTAATCGTCACATATTTGGAGCTGGTTTTGCTACTGGAGCCGTGTCCGTCCTCACTCATTGCAGCGTGCTGGTTGTGATTGGGCGTGCTGGATGAAAGGCGGGTGGTGGTATGACCTGTGACATGTTGCTGCTGTGGACAGGATGAAAGGAGACACCCCAGTGAACAGCACCATGAGCGTCGGCCAAGCCAGGAAGCTGGTGGAGCAGCTGAAGATAGAGGCCAGTTTCTGCAGGATAAAGGTGAAGGAGTGGGATTTTATTTGATTTTTTTTCCCACCACTACACATGACACACACATCAAAGTTCTTAGTGTGCCGTTGCTCATTAAATGCAATTACTTCCACAAACTGGACCAGGGAAATCCAAATAATGAGTGTAATCTAATCCTGATCTGCAGGTGTCAAAGGCAGCGGCCGACCTGATGGCGTACTGCGACGCGCACTCCTGCGACGACCCGCTCATCACCCCGGTGCCCACCTCAGAGAACCCTTTCAGGGAGAAGAAGTTCTTCTGCGCTCTGCTCTGAGAGCAATCAGGGATCCACGTCGTCTGAGAGTACACCGCTGTACAGATGTGTGCGCGTGTACGGGGGTCAAGCGTCCGTTATTGCCCGGACAGAAACATTGTATCATCCAATCGCATATTAACAGGAAAGTCTGAGCATCGGAGGGTCTGGAAGGTGTGTAACATTTCAAATATTTGAGACCGTTCAGTAGTTAGCTCCTGTTTATAGGAGGTGAAATTACATAGTTGCTTCTTAATGGCTAAAGGAGGTTTTCTTTACTCAAAGATCATCTGTGTTATTGTATTTTGGATTGTTTTGCAGCCTGGCAGGTATTCGTGGATACTCTAACCCTAAGTCAGAGTTTAAAATCCTGTTTAATTTGTTTTAAAATTCATGCATTTTACTCATTGATAAACCTGCTGTATTGTGAAAGAGGCAATGTGTGCGTGCGTGCGTGCGTGCGTGTGTGTGTGTGTGCCAGCGTATAGGTGCTACTGTGAATTTTGAGCAACTGACCATGTGATCACTGTCAAATCAGAGTTTTATAGCCAGAAGGTCACATTCCAGCAGTCATGGACGTTGAACGTGTAAGCCACTGATGTTAGATCAGATTTGTGTTTTTTCCCACGTCTCTTCTAACCTTTGGACGAGTGTGAGAGGTTTTCCAGAACACCTAAAAACCCGTCTTTTTTAATTCAGTGTTTCAGTTAAGACGAATTCTCCACGCAGTGCAGGCAGTCCGGTTTGAAACAAAACCCTCCTGTTCTGGGTGGTTTTTGGAATTCGGTGTATTTTCAGGACATCTATTTTAGTAGCTCGACACCGTCTGTGTTGGAGATTCCACAGTGACCATAGGACATAAAACATTGAAATAAAAGCTCCTCTTATCAATAGGTCTGTCTCATTTGCATCTTTATTCGGATTAAAAAGATGTATAAACAGGTGTTTAAAACACTGCTAAAGGACGAGGGCTTTACAGGAAGGAGTCGCACCACTCTTTCAGACAGCCGAAGCAGTCCCGTTGCTGTTTGGCATTAGCCCCGCAGGAGTCCTTCAGCCAGTCCTGGAAGAGCTCCTCGTCCTTGCTGAGCACCAGAAACTGCCCGAGCACCACGTAGGCCTGGAGACAAAGGTCACACAGAAACTAAAATCAAGACTAAAGCACAGATTTTCTCGCTTGTGTGGTCAAGAATGCGATTTAAACGATGTAAATTAACGACCTAACCTTGTCAAAACCCTTCTCCTCCAGCCTTCTTCCGAGAACTTCTCCAATTCCAGCAAGCACCATGACGGGTTTCTCACCCATGGGCTCGGCCACGAAATCTTTGTGTTTCTGGGACGTGGACGACATGGCTGCTGGGGGGACGCTCGCAAATCACCTTCTGAAATGAAATAAAGGATTTCTCTTGTTTTGGACTGTGATTACGATTAGTGAAATAAAGCACTTGGAGAGAGGTCAGAGTTCACTTAATATATTTAAAAATATATATCTGTGTGCTGGGGAGGTGCCTTTTTCACAGGTGCTAAACTATAAGGACAGACACTCCAAAGGACCCACATGCAATCCTTTGTTTTTAAAAGTAATCACAGGGTGAAAAGCAGTCGTAAAACAAGCTTGTATAAATCATAAGGGTTGCTTTATGATCAAAGACCAGCCTTCATTTTTGGGAAAACCATTGGTCAAAGCCCCCAAGGTCCTTTAATCATCCTTTTTTTGCTGTCTGATCCTGTTTTCCCCATGAGGCCCGGCCTGCTCAGGCCTGTCCGGGCCGCCGCGGTTCCCTTTGCACCGCTAGGCGGCGCAGTCGGACCTCGCCCAGCAGTTTCTTCTGCGTCCCCCCGAAGCGCACGGCCTCCATCTCCAGATTGCCTGCACTTGTTAAATGAAATGGATGCTCCGGCTGGTTGGCTGCTGGAAAGGCTGTCACACGCACCGCGGAATATGAAAACCTCGTGTGGCCCCTCTGACGCGACAAAGGTGGACTCTTGATTTGGCCCCGTCCAGCAGACCCCACTTATCCAGGTTTCCAGCAGTAAACACATCAGAAATGAAAACGCTCCCAGAGTACCTTTTCTTTCTGCGACGTACTTCACCTCGCTGAGCATTAGAACGACAATATGCATTTTTCTGTAGTGGAATCTTTATTGATCAACTCTCCCAAGTCGAGGTTCAAACAGGCGCTCAGCAGAGCAAACGTCTGCTGGGACGTCACAACCTGATCATAAAACTTTGTTCTGTCTGTTAAAAGATGAAACCTTTCCTTCCAGGGCCATTTTTCCGTGTTCAGGTTTGAGGTTGTTTGTTTTGGGTGTTTTTTTTTTTACAGCCAAGTTTCAGTTCAGGCCGTTGACACAGGGAGGCCAGAACTACAAGGGACCTGTTCAGCAATTAGATGCTAGCAGATAAAAAACTTCACATCAGCAGTATTTGAACCATGTTTAAAGTTTAAAAAAAGGTAGCTCTGAAGAGTAAACAATGCCTCCCTGTAACTGGTTTTTACACTTTCAGTTTGAAATATGTGTGTTTTAATCGCTGTGCCACGGTTGTGTTACTGCACTCTGCAGTAAGCGCCCACACTGAGCTGACTGCTGATTTCAATGTATGCAGGGCTATACTGGCAAATCAAAACGTACATATTTCATCCATTTAAAATCTCAACAGCACTAATTTCGGTGTCAAATGTCATCATAAACGTTCCAACAGCTTAGAATATCATTTAAAAAACAGGCAATTTCAGTGTGTATGGCATCAACTTACGTCAGTGAACTTAAACTAAAGCAAACTACGAGAAAGGTAATGTACAGATTAGGTTTCAAAGAATGAAACCACGGCTGCCTTATAGGAAGGCGTCGCACCACTCTTTCAGACAGCCGAAGCAGTCCCCTTGTTGTTTGGCATTAGCCCCACAAGTGTCCTTCAGCCAGTCCCGGAAGAGCTCCTCGTCCTTCTTCAGCACTAGAAACTGCCCGAGCACCACGTAGGCCTGGAGACAGAGATTAAACAGAAATTCAACTCAATAACACAGATTAGGACAGAATAGAAGAGATGGTAACACCCATGTTGTTGGACAGGTAAGTTCATTAACTCACCTTGTCAAAACCCTCTCTCCTCCAGCCTTTTCCCGAGAACTTCTCCAATGCCAGCAAGCGCCATGACGGGTTTCTCACCCATGGGCTCGGCCACGAAATCTTTGTGTTTCTGGGACGTGGACGACATGGCTGCTGGGGGGACGCTCGCAAATCACCTTCTGGAAGCCAAAGGGGAAAAAAAAACGCGTGTTTTTTTTTTTTAACAGTTTTAAAAAAAACACACGTAGAAGAGAGGTCCATCACTTTGTAAACGTGAACATGATGTAAATGAATTTATTGTACTCGCTTCAACTTGCTTTACATGCGTTCGCCTGGAAGATATCGGTTAATTGATTGATCAACATATCGGGAGAAAATTACATCAGAATAGCACAGTAAAGGTCGAAACTGTGGGGTAGCACGCCCCAAAGAAGAGATTAGAGAAATAAAGTTAAATTGTTCGTCAGACCTTTAGAAAACCGACGCGGCGTTTCTCGGTGTTGAAACGCGCGCGCAACACGCGAGCGTTATTAGCGTTAGCTCAAGCTAAACATCCATTAGCAACACTAGCATCTCACTGCGTGTCCAAATGCCGCTTTTATTTATGAGCCTACTTTAAAACCAATGTTGTGCTCTACAAATAAACCTAAACTTGCGCCGTGACGTTGAAACGTATCAAACGCACCACTGCCTCAGATTTAGGTTAGGAAATAATCAAATGTTTAGCTAGCATAGCTCCAACTACAGTTCACCTATTTAAACTCACGCAAACTATGCTAGAGGGGTTCTTAAAAGCTGCAGTTGAATTGCCCGAAAGGGCGTTTAATATAAGATAAACATTTATTTACCAGTCGGGTTTTCTGTGAAGTATAAAGAAGACAAGCGGGCTCTCCCCAGCCGCGTTGTTTCGGTTCGGGTTCGCTGGCTCAGTAGGAATCGAGCTAGAATCAAGCCTAAAACACATTCTTCCTTTTTTAACATTTAAAAACTAACCCTAACCCTAACCCTAACCCTAAAACATATGCTGTCATATTGAAATCCACTAGAACTTAGTAACATGTTACAAATCAAGTACAGTATCTATACATTTAACACCACAACAACTATTACAAATCTAGGACAACTGAAAAGTGTTTAGTGAGACTTGCAACAGTTGAGTTAAACTGCTAAACATAACATTTTATGATGCCACCTCAAATGGATTTTGTTAACTACAATTATTGGAATGCAATTAAATAAAACTAATAGTTTTATATCCCTCTTTGCTCCTATATTTATAAACAGAGCACTCAAACTACAAAAGACAGAAAGTAACAACACAGAACTCCTGTGTCTAGACTGGAGTTTCTTAAGGTCACTTTTTGATTCTCTGTGGACTCACACATTGGCTGGCTGAACGAACTTTAGTTATAGCTGTCATCTCTATGTCTCTGCCTCCCAAAGTGTTACTGAGGGCACGCATGTTTGTGCAACTCTATATACAACCACAAGCCACAAGGTGAACGCTGAAGTGAAAAAGCAGGGCTCCTCTATTAGCAACATTATGATGATGACTGCCAGAAGTGGTGAGACTTGCACTTCAAGGATATAAACTTAATGCTGGATATTGTGTGAGTTGACAGCTAGTCGAGTTTGGACCCACAGGGGCTGTTGTTCCTGTGCCATGGCCATGGCCAGGCACCAGGGGAGCTAGTTGAGTTTGGACCCACAGGGGCTGTTGTTCCTGTGCCATGGCCATGGCCAGGCACCAGGGGAGCTTTAGAGAAGTATTAGACTTAAAGGAGTTGAGGGTGGATGCTGTCATTGCTGGATGAACAGAGGGAGGAAATGCAAAAGACTTAGGTTCAATCAGAATGCACTCATGAGACAGAAGGCACACGCTGGGGCTGCTGACCTCTACAATACAGGACAATACATTAACCCACTGTCTTACTAATATCTACCACACTCACATAAACCTCCATCAAAGTATTTGACACCTACGGTTTTGCACTTAGGTGTTTCTTTCTTTTTTCCCACTGAAAATGCTGTTTGTCAGACATTAACATGTTGTCACAAAGATCAATATATTGTCAGCTTCAAGGTCACTCTCTATCTGTCAATCCTGCAGACCCCTCCTAAATTATTTACTGCATTTAGCTCCTTGGCAATAAACTAATTAGCATAGAATATGCAGACCAATATACACTGTAGGCAGGAATTACTATTCCGTGCACCAAAACCTCCATCCCATCACAAAGTCACTTGGGCCTTTATTTCATCATGTCAGTGGCCGCAGAAGGAGTGAATATTCTGTTTTGTAATACTGTAAATACTTTTTCAAAGAAAAAAACCACAGTTGCTTCATCTGGGATTTTTTAAAATTCCTTCACTTGGAGAAATGGCCCAGTTATAACCACATCCAGAGTTTCTCTTCTCTTAAACAGGTCATAATTTCTAGCTCATGTGGACTGATTGCAAAACTTAAAAAAAAAAAAAAAAAAAAACAAAACTACAACTTCTTCTGTAATACACATTTGGTATTTTCCTAAATGCATTCATTTTTGTTCACAAAACCTTCCTCTGTGCACGCTTTAATAAAAATAATTGGCCTTTTAATCAACGTCACCATTTTGCATTAAAGTTCACATCGCGGCCACCAGAGGGCGACAAATCCTTACATAACAGCTCAGGTGCGCGCTTATTAAAATGGCGAATGCCTGTTTAAAATCTTTAATTTTCATTCTTAAACCCCCCCAAAAATGCGAAAATAAACTCTGGCGAGGACCTGGTTTTAATTATTTTTCTCGGATAATTTTCAGGGAATTGCCTCGCAGTGGATACAAACTGTATACACAATTCTGATTAAAGATAGAATTTAGGCTTGGTAGGTCAACAAGATCTTCACTTAGTTACAGAAAAATAACAACAAAGAAATAATATAACAGATTGCGTATATAAAAAAGACCTGACCTAGAAAACCAGTCACATTTCTTTTGTGTTTACGTAACTTAGAAACGGCTCCTGGAGGACCAGCTAATGTCGCAGTTTGCATTATTCTGCAACCACAACAAGCCGAGCAGGTGTTGCGGAAGTGTAGCTCACATTTCGAGAGGAATAAATCTAAATATTTACAGTCTGTCCGTCATGGCGACCGCTTGGAGGCTTTAAAAGCTAAAGTAAAATAAGCTAGAAAATCCGGAAGCGAGGCTAAAGTTTTCCCCTTACAACGACCTTTGGCGTCTTTGCTCACAGCTAACGACTCAAACGCATAATATTGTTACCTGAATGGGCATTCTGACCAAAAGAGACGTGTGTAGCAGCCTGACGCCCCGGGTGAGAGGACTGTTCCTGAAGAGAGTGGCCGTGGAGGGGAGCATGGAGCCCGGCTGGCTGCTTAAATAGCGACCGGGGACCGGCGGAGCAGGAGCGGCTAGTGGCGCTGTGATGCGTTCACGGTGCTGTGATGCGTTCACGGTCCTGGAAACTTCGCCGACAGCTTCAAAACTTAACAGGATTTTTTTCCCTTCAGCTTTGCGTCTGTTTGCGTCTGGCCGTCAGGACTCATCCTAGCGTCCACATTTGGAGTAATCTTTATTGACTGCGACATCAGCTAAAGAGACGCAGTTCAAGCTGCAAATCCAAAGCAGACTGCACACATTCGACGGTACAATAAAACTGGGTACATTTCTCAATAAGGGCGCCTAAACGCCACTTTTTGACTTATGTTTTTCCGCTAATGCCAGCAAATGCTATTTAGAAGATAAACTAATAAATAAATAAATCTAAAAAAAAAAAAAAGAAGCATGTGTGAAGGGAAAACTGACTGAAAAAAAACAGAACTCTGAGTTATCCATTAGGAAAACGTGGTTGTCTTGTTTATGCATTTGTATATTGAAGGAATTTTTGACATTTGTCCGCCACCCTGCCAAAAGCTCGTCTATCCAAACAGCCCACACACACTCCTCAGTGCAGGCGTCTGCAAATAATCACAAATACCTTCTGGTTTTGTTGCAGGGCACGAGGTTGCTGCGACCTCTGACCTCCAAATTCAAATCTATCATGGAGGCAATATTTGCCCCAACTGCGAAGAGCCGTAGCTGAGATGCCACAAGGGGTGAGCGGAGGGCAACCTTAACCTTTGAACT
This sequence comes from Tetraodon nigroviridis, assembly GCA_000180735.1. Taxonomy (NCBI): domain Eukaryota; kingdom Metazoa; phylum Chordata; class Actinopteri; order Tetraodontiformes; family Tetraodontidae; genus Tetraodon; species Tetraodon nigroviridis. Next base: position 798,445 of record CAAE01014650.1, on the reverse strand, counting down.
CCGACTTCACGCCTCCAACAGTTAAATGACACAAATGGCTGGACAGATGGACGGACGGCCTAATGACATGATGCTGTCGGCCTTGGCTTTAGTCTTAAAATAAGAAACGAGGCTCGTGCACGCATTTGCTTGACTTTACTGCTGCAGGAGTAATTTGAGCCCTTTAACTTTGATATGACTTTGAGGCAGAGCAGGGAGGGCGTCACAGCTGCAGGCGACCGTTTTGTATGATTTGCAGAATCCTGCGTTTTCACTTTACAGTCGTCTTCACACACACACACACACACACACACTCCAGTGACAGCGGGAGAGATGAGAACATGACTGGTGGTGGTGGTGGTGTGTCCATTTATTACTCAGCACAAAGCACCTACATTATTCCACTCCTTCTGGACACAGACAGTGGAAGATCCTTTTTTTTTTTCACAGTGATTTTTATGTGGACATGTTCAGACAAGGACATCAAAACTTTTAATAAAACCAACAAAAAATCCTACACACAGAAAATCACTGCCAATAATCACACACAAAAAAAACAAAAGCAGTGTCAACAAACATTAAATCGAGTAAAAAATAGAATTTAATCATTTAAATAGTCCTTCAAAATACAAACATTGATCTGAACTCCTAAATAATATGTTTAGTTTCTATTCTTTATTATAACTGGCAATATTACATGTAGGCTGTGGCTATACAAGGAAATGTGTGAGGTTCGGGAATTTATTGTATTGCTCGCGTCTATTAATGCGCACATATTTTACACAGCTGTTTAATTTTTAACAGTGACAAATAGACCTCAAAGTCAGCCCAACCGACCGTACCTCAAACACAAACGAGTGCTAATCAAAACTCTAAATCTCAGCACACAACACGGGGTTAATGACAGTTTTCAGAAATTTGATTTAATGATACGAGAGAAAAGGTTACAAAACACTGACCAAAAAACCCAACTTTTTAAGTAAATGTGAGTCCCCTGCAGCTCCAGAGTGCTGAAGCTAACATAAGCCAGCGTGTCCCGTTAGTACGGCAGCCGCCATCTGGCAGACCTCGGTTACACCTGTAAAAACGGACTGTACCTGGTTTTAAAAAGCATGATTGGTGAGCTGTGTACTCAGAGAAGGAAACAAAAGAAGAAATAAAAAGAATGCCGCCATGCAATTAACCCCACCATTGTGAAAAGGTCAGCGTTACCGGGCCACCTGCCTCCTGAGGTAGCCGTCTGCGGCCTCGCGGCTCTTCCAACAGATCAGCTGCAACAAACACACTGCTGCCGGAAGAAAACACAACAACAACAACAACAACAAAAAACAGCATTCATTAAATCCCCCGTGGATAACTTGGAGACCAAATAGCGTCCGAACAGAAATACCCTCACTTCCCAGAAATAAAGTCAGAAAAAAATAATCTTCAAGTCTTTACAACCACTGAAAGCTGCACAAACACGTTTCTGAAAAGGGATTTTTCTTAAATTGCATTTGCTGGTTTTAGTACCGTCCACTGTAAATTGCATGTTTCTAATATTTGAATGGAACTGTACATGGCTAACAGGTAAAGGGCCCTCTGGCCGCTAACGTATTTACAGGTAGGGTTTTGGCATCTAACCTTGCATTGATCCGTGGGCAGTTGTACCTGGGTCAACCTGAACATTGGGCGGTACTCTCACACATGCCGGCGCTCGATTCTCGCCGCTCGACGATTTCAAGTTAAAGTTCTTCAGAACTGAGTTCTTTTGAGCAGCGAAACAAACAAACACACACGCGCGCACTCACGCACACACACGAAAAAAGGCAGCAAGCGGAGCACGCGTGTGTTCAGGTTAGTGTTGAGGATTAGCCCGCTCAGCCGCTCAGGTGGTGAGAGCTTCGGTACCGTCACTCCTGCTCTCGGTGCTGGTTTACACAGCACCGGAGCGCGTCAACAACCCTCTTTTTAGACATCCTTGCCCGCGCTTTACAAACACACAACCACAAAAATCACGTTCACCTTTTAAAATCCTCACTGCGTACCCATAGTTCCTGTTGTCAAAAGCAGTTTTCCCTCCCATCCTGGATATTCTTCCCCAGTGGCTAAAATCATAAAAATCTAAAATTGTGAACTGCTCACACGCAACTAAACGCATCACTTCTGTATGCGTTACAGAAGTGATGCACAATAAACCACAACTGAGTCATATTGCTTTTTAACATATTGCAATGAATGCTATAAAAAAGCCCCTAATGACAGGCTGAGCTATGGTAAATCCGTCGGGCTGACCTCACACTGCCCCGTCGAGCCTTTCACAGGTCAGCTACTATGGCTTTCAGGAGTTACACCTTCCGTTGTGTCCGTTTGTTTCTTTCCCGAGTCTGTTGAGGGGTACCGAGACTGCAACTTCGGACCAGCGCCTTGGCGTTGGTCCCGTTGACGAAGCTGACACCATTTCCCAGCATCCTTCACAGTTGGACAGTTGCGTCTAAACAACCAGCTCCCATCGCTACAAAGTCTTACTCTCTATTTCACGTACCCTAGGAGAAAAGAGTTTGTTTCCTTTTATATACTCGTTAATAAATGGTTTTCCTCCGGGACCGGGCCTCTGTTGAGTTCCTCCTCCTTTCTAGGGGGAGTCCATCATGGCTTCCAGCATCTCCAGGAAGAGTTTGTGCATGGGCACGCCGCCGCGGGTCTTGATGCTGTAGAAAGTGGTGAGAGCGCGGCCGGCAGTCTGTCTGAGCAGCGGTAACGTTAGGAGGAGGCGCCCCGCCCGCTGGGGGTCGTCGGGGCGCCTCTGACACTCCAGCTCCAGCAGGGCCTGGTGGAGGAGGTCCCGCAGCTTCTGCACGGCCTCCATGTCCTCGATGTAAACAGAGTCTGTGGGGACAGCGGGAGGGGGGGGCAGAGGGTCAGGTAGGGCGCACACCTGCAGACCGTGATCGCAACTGTTCTGGTACCTGAGTTGGTGAGTGCGATGGCTTTGAGCATGACGAATTCCTCCCGGTCCACGTTCAGCGCACGGAACCGGCGAGCCAGCTGACTGATCGCTGCGTTCAGCTCCGTCAGGCTGGCCACGCGGGACATCTCCTCGTCCAGGACGAAGTCCTCGGCGAACACCACCTCGTCCTCGCAGCCGATCGAGCGGTAGGCCACGCCCAGCACCAGCACCTCCAGCCACACCGACTGCAGGACGGACATCTGGTCGGCCAGAGACAGCGACAGGAAGCCTGCGGGGACACACACACACACACACACGGGGAGGAATTTACATGTGGTGGAGATCTGCCAAATTGGCAACAAGTCCCAGGTCGCTGCAGTAGCCAAATAATTGGCTGTGTGCTGTGGGCAGCTGGTGGCCCAACTTTAGCCCGTTAAACACGCTGCAGCCTTCCGAGCGTGTGTGTGTTCTGCTTTCTCTGGGTCGTCTGTTTGTGTTGTTCGTCTGAGTCGTTTGTGTTTTGTGTGGTGGGTCATATCGGCCTCGCTGTAAATATATCGTTATAAGCAACACATATTCCTCTTTTTACGGGTTGTCTGATATCCGCTCACCGAGTGTTGTTCTGGTCTTGGTTTTTTTGTCTCTTGTGTTTTTGAAGAACTCAGTTTTTTTTACCAAAAAGGTTTTTTTTGTTGTTTTTATTCTTTTTAAGTTTGGTTGGAATTTTTGTTGTTGTTGTTGTTGTTGAACTGGCAGCGGATTATGATTTTGACAACTTTGTACGGAATTCTACGTGAGGATGCTGGAAAAGTATCCCAGAGTATCAAAGTGAATCCTTTCAGAATAAAGGCCCCCCTCTCCAAACGCGCGTGGCCCCTGTCGGAGAGGTGCCGCCACTTCTGACGTGTCCTCATTTCCACTTCATCCCGGCTCTCTTACCGGGGATGTGTTTGGCCCAGCCGATGATGACCACCAGCTCACGATCCGCAAGGTCGCAAAGGGTGGTGAGCGTGCGCTGGGCCGTGTCCGGCTGCAGCGGGTCGGGCATGGCGAACAGCTTCTCCGGCTCTGCCACCAGGAGGTGGGACACGATGATGTTGGAGGAGCCTGGAGCGGAAAACAACTCAAAATGAAGGAACAGTCTGCTGATCTGGAAGAAAACTACTGTATCCGAGGTCGGGAACCACTGGCGGACCCCTGCCGATGGGTTTCGTTCTGCAGGAGTAGAACGTTCTTCCAGAACATTCCTCTGATGTTCCTGTCAACCTCGCGCTAATGCCCGCCTCGGTTTTACCTCCGCAGCGCTCAGCCAAAAATAAGCTAGGTTACGGCAAAGCTTTCCATCTCATTTGCACAAATTAATTTTCTCTAGCCGTCGTCCTGCCGAAGGAAATGAATAATAATAATAAAAAGTAAAAAAAAAAAAAAAAAAACAGACGGAAGAGGCAGGAATAAGAAATCCCACCTTTTTCAGTCTCCTTTGTCAGTTGTAGGGGAGCGCTCTGGTACGTCGCATTTTCCACTTCGGGGCGTCTTTTGTACTTCTGCCGTCCACCCCTGACTCTGTCTAGACGAACCCCTTGAAAAACAGACAAATAAAAACACTAGATCCATTTGGGAACGGGGGAAAGCGGAACAAACACTTGAGCTGCAAGCCTGCGGGTGCTCACCCTCTTTCAGCATGCCTACTTTGAGGCACTTGGTGAAGCGGCATGCCTGACAAGCCTTCCTGCGCCTCTTGGTGATCTCACACTCGTTGGACGCTGGGCAGCTGTATTCGATGTTACCTTAGGGGACAAAACACCCAAAAGGTCCAGGTTCTGAGGGTTTGGAATTCTTCCCGAGGAAGTGACCGGGCCTCACCTTGGATGGTTCTCTTGAAGAAGGCCTTGCAGGCCTCGCAGGACGCCACGCCGTAGTGGTAGCCCGACGCCACGTCCCCACACACCAGGCACAGCCGCTTGGGCAGCGTGCTCAGCGCGTACTTGCAGCGGCCCGCTCCGTTTCCGGCGGAGCTCTCCTCCGCCCCTTCGCCGCCTTCGTCTTTGAAGTGGCAGCGCAGGGCTGGCGTGTAGAGCGGCGGCGAGTAACGCTTGGTGCCGTCTCCCCGGGGTCCCCCGCTCTGGGAGGAGTCCGAAGAGGCCCCGCCGGGGCTGGTCCGACCTCCCCCGCCCCCTTCGGGACTGCTGGGTTCTGCCTTTATGTAGACGTCTGACCGACGCTCTCTGGAAGACATGATGGCTGGAGGAGGAGGAGGAGGAGGAGGGAGGGAAGGAGGGACACACATCAAAGAAAAGGAGGAAGTGAATGGAACCACCTTTAACTGGAAAGAGGACAAAGCTTCTCATAGCTGTCTATCCGGAAGCCTGAGGAAAAGGTTAAGATGCTGGTCTCGCTGCTCAGAGCCTCCGTCGCTCTCCCACCGACGCAGGTAGGATACGGACAAACGCTCCAAGCCTGTCCTGAATATCAAAGACGTGAAAGCTGTCCCTCGGGGCGGGACGTGGCGTTCAGGACTCCACGTGTTGTCGCATTCCTGCGCAGTGAAGAAGCGGTGATTCGGGGAAAGACAGGGCTGCTGCAGGGTTTCTGGTTGACTTATTCACCGATTTCGTTTAATAACGTTGGGTGTGTCTTGATCAAACTCTAGTTAAAAAAAAGCTTTATTTTGAAATAGATCTGAGGAATGTGGCCGTGGCGACCTTTGACCTCCAAAATCAATGACTCAAGGATTCCTGCACGAACCTCACCCAAACATGACACTTCCTCAACAGACCAAATCAGTTCATCCTCGAGTCTGCGAATGGACATTTTAGAGAAGTTTTTCTTGTTTTTACACTGTTGTTTTCATCCTTCTAACCCAGGCGGAAGGACCTGGATGCACTGCTGAAGCCGCATTATCAACATCTCCTCACATCTACCGTAATTGTTTCCTCTCTTCTTGCTTCCTCCGCTAAGTAGCACTTAGTCCCACGTTGTTCCATTATTCCTTTTTTTTTTTTCCTATCCTTTTAAATCCACAAAAACACCATTGAGATTCCTCCACCCGCAGGCTGGCTTAAATGAAAATGCGCAGTCCAGGAATCATCAGCGCTGTGCCGGGCTTTTGTCTGTGACATTTATAGACATTAAAATAGCCAAGGTGACTGGATGAAGGTCGCCTTGCTCATGAGCAGCGGCCATGCTCGCCTCTTCAGACGCATAATTCATGCTCAGGTCTGGCGGCGAGCGCCATGGAGGAGCCTGCCTGGCCTTCTCTACGGCAACAAATATTACAACTGTTTATGAATACCGCCGTTCAATCCAACACGATGCCCGAAGCTGCATTAAGGGTCAAAGACAACTATTAAAAGAAGTGAACCGACACGACCTTGAAGTAACTTTTGATGCCAACTACGGGGGCTCTTGATGTCAATCACACCAGGCATCTGAACATGATCAGCCTAAACACAACCTGACCTCTGTGACATGTGGCAACACACATCTGGGGGAAGAATATTGGTCTAAACAGAAGTTCTGTGCCCACGTTGAGGCAGCAATTCATCCAGCGTGTACCAACGGTGCAATCACAGCCCTAGAAGGACACCCAGTCGGTGTACTTTTAACAAAGATCATTTGTTCACGAGCAATTTCGCTGTCAGAGCCGCCGGTCTCTCCTCTCAATCGTCCCTAAATCTGTCCCTGAACTCATCACCGGAGACATTAGTGATCCGCCCTAATCACCCTGCTCCCATTTCAAATTCATAAAAACCACAGCAGGACAAAAAAAAATGGTGCAGCCTGGATGATTAATTCTCAATCTGGAAATATTTTAAAAAGCTTTCACCCAGTTTCCATCCACCTGTGTGGAATGCGGGTCTCCGTTCCCTGCTGTCTACACACACATTTAAGACTCATTCACACAAACCATTCCATATGTCAGCTTTATCTCAACACAGCCGTACAGTAGCTGACAGTCCACACACACTTTCTTTGGAGTTTGACCCCCGGGAACACGACTGTCGCTGTACTACCGGGGTCAGAGTAAAACCGGACCAAAGTTTAGCTTAGATGTACTCGGCTTTACAATCTCATGAAACCATCCTGCATTACTATAAAGGCTGATAAAGCAGCACTGATAAACAACGAGGAAATCAGGCTGCGGACAGCCTTTCAAGCTGTTTAACGTTACCAGTCCAACATGTGCATCGCTTCATCATTCGCTTCGACGAATCCGACACATCGCCTTAAAAACAGCGTTGCTGTCACCGCCGATTGACTAAAGCAGACAAATAGTATTTGGGTCAACAGGCGCGGATATTCGATGCATTCTTATCGATAAACGCCAACTGTCAACGCTTCTGAACTCCACTAGAAGCATGTTTTGACTAGCATTAGCATTAGCTTCTAACCATAAGACTGCTATCCGGAGCTAGCCGTGCTAGCATGCTAGCGGTAATCCTAAGTGAGCTCTCGCCTCCTGGGGGGGTCGAGGTTTATTTTTATCACGGTAGCCGGGACTCGGCTGCATCTTACCTGATAACCGTGAGTACTGGGGGACGTTAGGTCTCTGCGTTGAGCAATGCCAAGGCACACGGATAGAAGAAATGTTGGTTAGCAGCCAGCCAGCCCTCTGTTAGCATGTGTGTCGGTGCCTTACAGATGGGCCGGGCTACAGCTTCTCTCTAACCGCAGGGACAGAACAGAGAGTACAGAACCTTAACACACACAATTTAAAGTGAAACTTGAATATGGTTGCATGCTTATTTGTGTATGTTCAATAAAAGAACCGGATGTCACGTCTCCACTTTACACTACAGACTGAAATTCATAGTTATTGTTTATGTTCCTGGCTCTGATTATTGCACAGCACAACTTGATGTTATGGCAACATGGAACCCTCACTGGAGCGGTTCTGCAAAGGAATAACATCTTCTGGCATGTGAAACGAGAATGCAGCGCCTACGAATGACTGTTTTGTCCCATTGAAACCCCTTTTATTTGCATTCCAGACCCAAAGCCCATCAACCCAGGAAAACAACCAGGAGGTAACGGAGCGATGGTGATCATGGAGAAGAAGTGAGGTGCAGAGAAAGAGTACCTGCTGCTGGGTTGGAGGAGGATGTATCCGTGGCTCCCGGTGGACGTGGGCGGTCAAGGGGCTTTTGCGTAGTAGAAGTGCAACAGCTCTCAGGACACCTGCAAAACCAGCAACGCAGGAAATAAACTCGCATCTCCGACTGTCTTTGCATTATTTACATTACCAACACCGATCCCTGCTCGCTAACACACACACACACACACACACACACTGCACAGCAGCGTGCACGAGGATTCCTGCTCACTATTCGTGCACCCTCCCCCCTTTCGCTGCGTGACACACTCCAAAGGTCACAGTCACAGCGAGGCTTGAAGGACAGAGTAAAGCAGAGCCGACACCTCGTCCCCACTCAAAGTCAGGAGCCAAAGTTTGGAGACAACTCTCTGTCAATAATTAGACAGGCTCAACCTGACGGAAACACAAGTTGGCTCGACTCAAAAAAGTGCAGGAAATGTCAAATGGAAACAAATGCATGTGTTTTATTTGCAATAGCAGATGGTCAGAGGAAAATGGGTGAATTATAGCTCACAGCTCATTAGTTTAGTGGGGATTCGGGGAAAGTGGCTAACTCTTGTCTCTAGGGCATTTCTGCTGGTTTTGGCATCCAAATGTGCTGTGGGTTCTGGGAGCAGCGTGCGTGGGGAGGCACCGAGGGTGACCTTGCGCGCTGATCTCAGACCGGTGAAAGGTTAATTGCCGCGCTGGATTACGCGTCGGGATCAGTGACCTCAATCCTGCAGGTCCGGCCGCGGTTCAGTGTGTTAAACGTGGAAAGAGGAGGAAACACGCAGAAGTGTGTGTGTGCCTGTGCAGAAGTCGTTCCCACAACTGCATCAAAAGGGTCGTGTCGCGGCTGTGGTGCGTGCGTGCGTGCGTGCCTGCGTGCGTGCGCGGCGCGTAGTGCGGTCCGAAAACCGTGTGTCGTCAATGATTAGACAAGTTAAAGAATATTTGGGGCTACTTCCCCCTAAAATCAGCCCAGGCGGGCGCGTCGTGCACGCGTGTCGGGCCACCGGGGCTGCTGACTCCATCCCCCGGGTGGGAGGACTGGAAACGGGACCCGACGGCGGCTACTTACCGGGACACCTAAACGCATCATACGAGTTGTCTTTTAAATCTGAGATCAGGTAAGTTTTTTTCCCAGCTGGCAAGTCCGCAGTCAGGGGCTGAAGCGTGTCAAAGACACCGTCGGGGCTTCCGAAGGGGTGTCACGTCGCATGGCTTCATCGAGAGGCGATGGCGACAGCCGGCAGCGGCGGACTGTCTTCTCCGTCGGTCCGGTTCGGCCGGGCTGGTGTTGGACACTTAATTCTGCCCCCCTGCTGCCACAGCCGAGCTTGTACTAGGACGGCGGCGTCAATCTAGCAGTAAGACAACCGCGACTTCCGCTCAGCGCAGTTTCAAAATAAATCACAGTAGCCTTAAAAATAAAGGAAAATGTATTTTTTCGTTACGAATCTGAGATGTAATAAATTATATGGTTCTTAAAAAGACTCTTCTGTGCTGCGTAAACATGGTTTATATGTATCAGGCTATAAAAGTATCCGTAATTGGTAAGTGTGTCTTTATTTCGGCTCGACGGACGGATCAACTTTTGACTCTAGGCGGTAGTTGTCGTGTAGCCAACCAGGCCGCTGACGTACTCTTATCCCGTGTCTTTTCTCCTCCCTCTGCTAAATTTGCGTTCTCCGTTACGTCAAAACGCATCCTCCACCAGCGTCATCAGCATTACAATAAAGGGCTGGCAACTCGTGAGCAGAAACCATGACCCAGTCTGCGTAAGTCCCAAAAGAAGTCCAGGTGCATTTATTTTAGAACGGCGCCCCTTTTACGACGAACAGCATCGTGGTGCGTTCAGGTGTAAACGGTGGCCCAAAAAAGCGGAGGCTGTCTAAAAAGAGAACTCAGAAATCCCCCAAGGGACCAAGTTTCTCTTCTGATTTGCTCCAGTCCCTGTGGGACACACGAGGTTTTTTTTTTTTTCTTTCAACGGGAAATACGCTTAAATATAAAAACTGCAGCCTTCCAGGTGTTTTGGGGGGCAAATTTCTAAGGACTTGCATTAAAAAAAGCAACCAAATCAGCCCAAGGTTCCTGTGGAAGATTTCATTACGCCGCCGGTCTTGTGACGCTCCAGATACTTCATTGTTTGGGTGTGAGCCAAGAAATAAAGACGGGAATTTTAAGGAAAATCGAATAATCGTGAGAAAACCCCGACACCGCGGTTTTCACCGCGTTTTCCTACACGTTTGACGGCTCGATGGGGCGCGATTGTTCTCCTAAATGTGGTGGACCAAGTTATTTTGGTCAGAGGTTCTGGGAATGTCAGCCGGGGCTGGCGCTAAAGGGGGAAGCGATCGGGACGATCCAGAACCGGCCGGCTGGAAAACCGTTCCCGAAGAGTGGAATTCAGCCCCCGAGAGACGATCATGTGACCACCCGGCTTTGGCATCGCAGTTGTGAAAATTCAAACCGTGGATGGGTCTTTGTGCGGTCACGTGTGCGCCGTGGACTCGGAGGTGGGGTGGGTGGGGGGGCGCGCTCTGGACAGGCGCGTCCACGAGAGGAAAAACTGACGGCGGTGTCATTGCGACCTTGCTTCAAGGTCGCCGAGGCTCTGCCGCAGACACTGCAATTCTGCATCACACTGGTGCAGTCTGCAGCATCATCATCATCATCATCATCATCATCACCATCATCATCGTCTTCATCATCAGCTCCGCTGCGGTGGAGGCAGAAGCGGCCGCGTTTGGCTCAGATCGGGTGGAAATGGCAGCTGGGGGAAACCCGGGGGGGTCTCCTAGGGGTCAAAGGTCTTCAGGCGTCAGCCGGGATGTTACAAATACTACAAACCACGGAAGTGGGTCAGCAACCAGGATCACAACAAGATAACGGACCAGACTCTCGTTTATGTTGAGTCCTCATACCTTTGGTTTCACTATTAAAAAATAAAAAATAATTCTTTTTAATGAAAATAACGTCAGTGGGGCTTTCATTTAGGACGTGGCTGCTCCAGCACCTCCGGGTTTGTCTACCTGTGCGCTTCTGACGAGCCTCCATCCAACTAAACGAGAGCATTAGCCACATGAGTGCCTTTACCCTTGAATTTAAATGAAAGGGCACCGTCCCTCCGTAGAATGCTTGGTTTTATGATTCTACGTGACATCTCTTCATCCATCAGGCAGCTCCTGGTTGCTCTTCGAGTTTTTTTTCCTACATGCGATTTTTTTTTTTCATTTTTTTATCACATCAGCTAAAAAAAAAGGGGGGGAACGGGACGGGACGCTAATAATGCAGAATCAGCAGTGCAGGAATGACATATCTGGGTCTGAAAAAGGCTGGATTATTTTTTTTTTTCCTCTTTTACTCCAGGTCAGGAGCGGAGTGTGGAGCACAGCAGAGACCGAACACGTCCCCTCTGTCCCCTGTCTCCCCCTAGCGGGAGCCGGTGGGAGCGCCTCGCTTGTGCCGATGACGTACTGTCTGTGTGTGTCCTCCAGCTAAAGGTCACCCGTGGCCACAGCTCATCATCCCCCACTCCTCTCTTCCTCTTTTCAACCCCACTAACGCTGCCTTTTAATTCCACACGTCTTTGCAGGAAGCGGTCGCACGATCGAAAGACGGACGGCACGTTTTCTCCTGTCTGCTGGTTTTAAAGAAGCTCGCAGCCCCTGGGAAAAATAGGAAAAAGATATTTAGAACAGTAAAAAGTGGATCAATAGTTTTAAAAATGCAAGGAGCGCAACCCAAAACCGAGGGTGTCACGGCGAAGGAGCTGTGTCACGGTCCATCTGTCGGTCATTCATCAACATGGGGGCCGTTAGGCACACTTTGTCACAGGCGAGAGGACATTTTTGTTCATCTTAGGACAGCGTTTTGTTAAATGACACAAAACCGGTGACAACAGAAGGAGTCCCACTGTCTGCTGCTGCACATTTGTCCTTGGAGACGTTTTTCAAGTGGACAGAGTTTCCTGTATCCATTACATGGACCAGCTGAGCAGTGAACACACACCCTCGCAGCACCACAATGACCATCTGAAGGACACCCGGGTCTGCAGTGCTCTAACGAGCTACTGAGGTCCTGCAGAAACTCTCCATCTTGTCTCTGGCAAACCTGTCCCCAGACAGGACAGCGCAATTCACGCACAATCGATAACTGAAGACGGCGAATCATCGCGCAGGAATCACAGCCGATCGTCAGTCTCGGTGGTCAGTCTCGGTGACCTTTGACCTCTGGATTGAATGATGATTTAAATACGCTTTTATGACAAATTCTCTGAAAATACCTTAAGGCGCTTGTGAAGTTAGGCTGAGTTCATCCATGAGTCAGCCCTGAGATTTGGACCAAATTAGCCCATAAATCCCCTCCCATCATTAATGAGGTTGTGGAGGGACTAGAAGGGCAACGACGAGGGGCTGCGGCCGCGCTGACCTTTTACATAAGAAAATCTGTCTCCTTCCTAAGATCGTTTGTGACTCGTCGCCCACGACCGCCGGCCTGACTCTTACCATCGGCTCGCCGCACAAACGCCGCCGTCTTCTTGCTCTTCCCTTAAAAACTGTATGAATCCACCTTTTCTGGGCCTCTGACCGACATCGGGCCTGTTCGGGCATCTGTCCACCGGCTGACTGTCTGCAAAAGAGCAAAAGTCAAAACTTCCCTTCTTAAAAACCTTTATTCCCCGTATGTAGTAGCGCCTGTGGAGCCATGTTTGTATATTTTGTACAACAAAAATGGAAACTACAGAACGGACACGGCTCACGTCAAATAAATGTAGAAAAATAATCAGCTTTCTTGCTTTTTCTTGCTTTTTCTGGCTTTTTCTGGCTTTTTCTGGCTTTTTCTCGCCCTGTGTGGAACCAGGAGAGGCCTGATGGTGGCGGTGGTGCGCGCCTCTGCGTTACACTCTTCCCCCAGTAGATGGCAGCACCTCCCCAGGAAGTACTGTGTGCACGCAAACGCACAGATACACGTGCACAAGCATTTAATCGTGCATGATTGAGATGTCCCCCCTCCTCCCCAGCATGCTAACAGCATAAATGCAAAGGTGGCCAAGGCTCTTGCGACATGTGTCGTCCGGCTGCACACAAAAATGGCTGCGAAGCTTCCCGGTCGGGTTTTGTTGGCGGCAGAGGCTTCCTAAGGCAGTGGTAGATCCGGATTTGCTGCTGGAGTTCCGTTGAGCTCCTTCTTATCGTGGTTGGAGCGAGTGACTTTGTGGTTTCTTCTCTGGCGCCTCCTCCGTGTCTGGTGAGGCCGCGCGTTGGGTCGCGTGGCGTTCTGGAGAGGATCTACGGGTAATTTACCACTCTGAGCGTCCGAAGACTCGTCGATGAAAGCCAGGTTCTCCCCAAAGTAATCCAAGGGCTGAGACAGGCGGGGGTCCGGGGCCCCGGGCACATGGTCGGTCTGAGTGGTCTGGGAGTCGGTCTCTGAGCCGGAGCCCGATTCACTCGAGCTGTAGGAGTAGGAGGAATAGGACGCAGATTCAGTCTGACCCTCTTCTTCTTTACCCTCCGCGTCACCATTGGGGGCGTGGCCCCGAGAGCGGTGGTGGCGCCTCCGGCGACGCCGTCTGAACGGGTCGTCGATCTTTCCCGAAATTCGGAAATCCACAGACATGTTCTGGATGTTCTGAGTCCAGTCGGTGGCGTGGGCTCGAAGGCCTTCCATCTGAGGGACGGAGAAAAACCGGGGATGACGGGAACAAAGAGGCTGAAGGCGTGGAAACCCTCAAGCAGACGGGAGAGAAGCGGCACCTCGGCTCTGGTTTTCTGTGACAGGACGCGGAGCCAGTTCCCAATCATGGTCAGGATGGATGCGAAGTAGGCTAGGCCCAGCAGGATCCAGAACCAGACCAGGGGCTTATACCAGTGGTCGTTCCCATCCTTCCCAGAACCTTGGAGAGGATACAAAGAGCATGTGGTTAAAGGCATCCCCCCATCCCACCAGCCACCCGTTGCTCCTGTGAAGTAAATAAACACGAGGAAATAAATCAATCATTTATGTTCTAAAAACAAGGTTTTGAATAATTCACGAGGTAAATGAAGCATGTCCGTACTGGATCGGCCTAATGGGCTGCAGCGGGTCCTAATATGTGGGAGCGGGATATTAAGGAAAAGGATGTGGAAAGCTTGGATCCAGATCCACCTAAAGGGGAGACGCTGGGCGGTTGCTGGGCGGCTGCTGGGTCTACCTGCGACATAGTCGCCGAAGCCCACGGTGGTCAGGGTGATGACTACAAAATAGGCGGACTCCAGCAGGGTCCACTTCTCCACCTCTTGGAAGACCAGGATGGGCACTGCAACGAAGAGCAGGCAGCCCAGCAAGATGGACAGCAGGGCGGAGATCACTCGCACGATGGTCGGGCTCACCCGCCATTTCTGCCAGGAACGAGAGGCACGGACAAAGGTAAATACGGCGGGAGCTCTTTTAGAGAAAGTCTGAAAGCCAGTGTTCTCCGTGTGCTTTGACCAGGAAGAGAGTTTCTATTTTGGCCACCAGCTTCCTCAGCCCGGTACCCAGGTGGTCTCCGACTCCAGCCAGCAGGATGCCAAACAGGGGGATTCCCACCAGCGCGTAGAAGATGCAGAACAGCTGCCCCCCTTCCGTCTTCGGGGAGGTGTTTCCAAAACCTGGACACAGAGGAGCAGAGGAGCGCCAGAAAGCTCCCCGATTTAAAAAAAAAGACCAAAAACAAAAGAAAAAGCACGAGGTTCGACGCACCAATAGTGGTGATGATTGTTCCTGAGAAAAAAAAGGCGCTGGCCAGGTCCCACTGGCTGATGAAGGTGATGTTGCTGCTGGGATCCACGCCTGCTCCGATGGCCTCCACCACCTCCTGAAAAGGAACCATGGAGACCCGCACGGAGGCCGTCGATCAAAGGGGCTTGAAAATGGAGAAATGAAGAAAAGGAGCAGGTTGTGCTGGAAACGCCCGCTCCCGGTCCCCGTCTCTCCCTGGCTGGAGGATCAGCGTTATTGCTGCTGTCCAGCTGCTCGTGCGCATCCAACCGCTGCGAGCACAGCTAATCGAATTCCCCCCATCCAGTTATCTGATTTGTGTCTGTCTTTATGTGAAGACATTCGGTAACGATAAACGTTTAAATCGATCGCAGCCTGGGCCGGTGGCCGCAGGGCTAGCTTGGAGTTTTTTCATCCTGTAAAGAATGGGAATATTTTTTTTTTTCCCGATTTTCCGATAGTTTAGAAGACAGTTTAGTCTTCAAACAAAACGATTCTTCTACCTCTACGAAGTCCTGAAGGCTGTCCGGGCCCACGCAGGTGAAATTCAGCAGGAAATCTCGGCGCACGTCCTGCAGCTGCAGGTGCTTGTCCTGCTCCCGGGGAGCCTCCAGGGTGCGGAACACCACAGCTCCCAGCACCAAGTACAGGAGCACCCCGGTGAGGATGCTGAGCAGGGTGGAGCAGCGCATGGCCACACCTCCGCCCAGCTCGAACGCGGGCTCCTCTCTCCCTCTGACGGCCTCGCCGTTGGCCTGGCCTGGATCCCAGCTGCCGCTGAAACATCAGCGACCACAAAGACGCCACCAGGAGCAGACGTCTGCTGGTCACATGGGGCGTTCCCAGACATGTGAAAAGTGACCGACGCTCAGCCGTACCTGCGATCCTGCCGCGGTCTCTTCCGGATCTTCTTGGCCTCGGGCCGCAGGAAGGATTCCCTGGAGCCGTAACCTCCAGGGGCGCCGTCCCCTTCACAGTCTGAGGGAGGAGACACTGGAGCAAAGACACAAAGGGATTCAACCGGTCACCAGCGAGGAGGAACTGCAACTGAGCCGCTGATGCTGTGGAAAAACAGGGTGGGCCGGGAAGATGTTGACACCCGTAGTTGATGCCAAAAGACCTCCAGTGCTGCCAGCAGGGAGTTTGAACCGCATATCTCCTCCTTTCAGACCCTATTCTGATATAGGGCACTTACCTCCAAATACAGCTGACAAAGTCATCTTTTTTAGCTCTGTAAATGCAGCTGGAGCCAAACCTCTGTTTCTGAAGCTTTTTTTTAACTTTAGTAAAGAATTAGATTGAAAGAAAACAATTTAAATAATTGGAGCAATTGTCCTCCTGACTCTGCATCGCTTGACTGCAAGCCAGGATTTGATGAAACAGCTCCTTCTCCCCTGTTTCGGCAGACAAAAGTACCTTTTATCAAACGCAATTACGTCCTTCAGCAAAATAAAAACACTTTCACCAGTGTTCCATTTCTTCAGAAGACGGAAAAGCAAACACAACATGTGAGACTAACACACCCAGCGCGCTCCTCACCTACCTCAGGCTGCCGGCCAGATTACCCATCATTACACACACTCCAGTAAGTGCTGTACAGTAAGTGTCACCACTGCTGGACGGTCCAGCTTTACCACCGCTCGGAGCCCGTTGGACGCCGTCCCACGGTCCAGTCCATTTGTCTTCGCCCCAGACTGCCGGGTCACAGAGAACCAGAGGATGAGTCGCCTCATGCGTTAAGACGGCTGCTGAAGGGAGGCGTGGCCAAGCACCAGGATATGTGTGTGTGTGTGTGTGTGTGTGTGTGAGAAGGGTGGATGGTGCTGAGCTGTCAGAAGATGGAAAAGGGGGGATTTACCCATGGAGTGAGTTTGTGAGCCGGTGTGGCTCCAGCAGGGAGTGGCTGCAGCCCTGTGGTTGCATGTTGTCAGGGATCAAGCAGAGATTTATCACCCGAGGCTGCGGACTGTGCAGGCCAGCTCACCCTCGCTGAATAACATGTACACGTGATCCAGACTACTTGTGCGTGTTCATGGAACCCTCAGACTCGCACAGCCGACACTGGCCGATGTCTACAGCTGCACAGAGGCTGTAACGGTTGTCGTTAGTGGCCATGTGGTGCAGCGGGTTGCACTGGTGCATCACAGCGAGAAGGTTCCCTGTTCAAAGGTGAGTTTAGGGTTGGACGTTCACGCAGGCAAATCTTAGGATGAGAATACCGAGAGCCAGGAAGTGCGATGGTGACCGCAACGGGGCCGTAGCGTGGGAAGAAGTGCCCAAGGTCCCATTAGCTAACTGACGCGGTTGCGTCAGCAGAGCTGCTGCAGATCAAAAACCTGCTGCAGATCAAAAACCTGCTGGCTGGAAGAACTCAGGCAACGAGAGCGGAGCGCTAGCGTTGTGCACCGATTCAACAACGATGGATCAAACATTTCAAGGCTGCTTGAGCTAAAATTGTACATTTTGACTCAAGTGTTATCATGGTGGCCTCACACTCCGTTGGTGGGGGTGTGGCCTTGCAGCCAAATTGCCTGCTTTTCCTCATATTCTGCAGTTACACATAATTTGACATAGTAAATCTTGTAAATCCATATAGTTTTAGATAAAACACAAGTGATTTAAACTAGACTTTAGACTCTCTCTCCATCTTCCTACTGACAATGAAAAAAAAGCTTCTCTTAAATGATGCTGAAGTTGAGATATGTTGTTCCCGCATAGACCTCTCACTCGATCTCTACTTCCAGTTGGATTGAATGTGATTTACCCACCAAATTCACCGTTAAACACATTTAGCGTCTTCGATTCCATCTGCGGGAGAGCCGCCGCCTCCCAGTCCTCAGCTGAAACTCGACTCACCTGCAGCAGACATCTGACCACCCTGGCTCCATCGCGGCAGAGCGGGAGCCAGGGAGCTCCTCAGCCCTTCAGGGAGGACGTGAGCTGCAGAATCTCTGACTCAGATGGAAGAAATTCAACACTGCATCATTGTCAATCCAATTCTTTTGCTTTCTTTGACACAACCCTGGCCTCTTCATGTTCACGGTCCATTTCCAGGGACACCGAAATGCCTCAAACTCCTCTGAGAGACATCAAGCAGTAGGAGAATGCTTACTTTTTCAAGCCGATGGTGTCGTTTCCCCGGTTTTCTCTACGGAGTTGGATAAAACGTGAAGTTAATCAAAGTCTCGATGGTGAAAGAAACAAAGACAGATCCTGGAAAACAACCTGAGAAATGGAAACACAGTAATTGATTGACCTACTGACAAATGTGCTTACAATTAAGTAAAGAGAGGTGGAGGAAAACAAAGGAGAGGAAGGTCTAAGGGGGCAGACTGAAAAGGGCGGGGGCTGGCCCACGCTGCTGTTACCAGCACTTTATTTTCAATTAAGCCCTCGCCTCTACTTTCGGCCATTTTTGATGATACAGACATCTTGGACTGGAAATTGATTGGTTCGCTCACGTCAGCAACTTTTTTTTAACAGAAGATGCACTTTTGAATTTGATACAATAATGTGAAAAAGCATTAGAGCAACAAAGTTTTTGGTTCACTGAAGTAGGAAAATCTGCAGCGTTGAGTTGTCATTTATAGAATTTATTAATATTCTTCATCAAGTCGACTGATGCTAAATCTGTGGAAACGTATAGTCATAAATTAGGTTGTAGGAGCAGACAGCGTCATCGGCCCCAGCGGCGTCTAATTCTGAGGAAGAGCAGAAAGTAAGGCTGCACGTGCGCGTTAGAAAGTCTGGAATTCGCGAGCAGCTCCAGCAGCAGCAGCATCGATCTGCAGGAATCTACTTCACCCATTTAATTTAATGGCTCCTGATCCCGAAAAGCTTTTACATCACGAGGAGAGAGAAGAATAACTCAACGCAGGGTCAAAGGAGGCAGTAAACGCTGCGCGAAAGAACCTTTTCCTTTTTAAGTTTCGGGAACACGCAAATGAGAAAGTGATTTAAAAAAAAAAAGAAAAAGTAAGTGTCCAAAATAAACTATATAAACTGGCATTAGGGTGAATGTGTGATGCCCAGGGGCAGCAGGAGCAAAACAAGGCAGGACAGGAACTCCGCTAACTTTAAAAGCCAACATTGGTTTTATTGTCAGTGAAATGATCACGAGGCTTTGACGCTACTGACACAAAGAGGACTTTAACCTTTTAAGTACCGTGATGACAATTATTAAATGAGCTCATCAAACTGATGCTGCCTAAAGACGACACGTCGTCTTACAGACGCAGTAAAACAGTTAAATGATGAAGACGTTAGTGGCCTATATGAATTTACAAGTGTATTATTACCTGTTCAACAGATGCTACCGACTGGTTGTCGTCTGGTTTGTCTCTGTACAAATCAAATCTCTGTACAAAATCAGGCCCTAAATGGAATGGTTAAATCAGCTCGGTTACCGTGACTGCACCAGGCACGGCCTGATGACAGCGTCATCAGGCCAGAGATGGACTCTTATCATCCGTGCAGGTTCTCTTTATCCCGGATTTACTTAAAAAGTACATTTATACACAGCTGTAGCAGATGTGTCCTGTGGAGTCGAGTTCTTTGAGGAATGAGGGTACATCTGAAGCGGAAATGTCCTATCCAAGCAGCCTTGCTGGTGAAGTATCTGAAATTGAATGCCCTGGAATTCTGCAGGTGGATCAAAACAGCTTGATCATGCTCTCCCTGGATTTGCCGACTCCGACCCATTTCACTGAAATCAGAGAGGAGAGGAGGCGTGGGGCGGCTTCAGCAGGAGCACCAACAGCTGGGCTGCACGCTCTTTTAAACCCACCTGGGACTTGCAGGAAGTCCTCGATGAAGCGGATGTAGTTCTGGGCCTGAGGTGGCAGCTCCTCGAAGCTCCGTGCAGCCTCGGTGCTGCAGCACCAGCCGGGCAGCGTCTCGTACTCCACCGACACCCTCGTCAGAACGTCCATATTGGCTGTGACAGAAGCAAGTCAGTGTCAGTGAGCAAACATTGTCCTCTGGCTGCTGTAGAACAACCAGAAATTAATGAACTGGGTCAAGAAAGAGAGGAAAACTAAAAAAAGGGGGGGGCAAACGTACCTGGGAAACTAGGTAAAGGCTTTCCGTCAACCTTATAGGCCACACCCACTTTAATCTCTGGCAGCGTGTCCAGAATGTCGAGTTTTGTCAGGGCGATCCTGGAAGGGACAGAGTTGTTGGTGCTTGTGTCTGAACTGGAGATCCAGTTGGAATATCAACCGGAGGGGTGCTAATGCCATTTCTCTTCTTCTCTACTTACGCTGAAAATCCATTAACCATGTGAGCATATCTGACCGAAATCAGATCCAGCCATCCACAACGCCTCCTTCTGCCTGTTGTTACTCCAAACTCCCTTCCTCGAGACTGAAGCAGATCCCCCGTTTCCTAAAATACAACGAAACAGCGTGACCTAGAAGCTTTTAACACGGCACGGCCGTTTCTGTTGGCTTGTTTCAGTCAGAGACGCTTAAGTACGTCCCTGCTCAGAAAGGCAGATATGTCTGTACTCACATTAGTCAGCTCTGTAGGGAAAGCCCCAACACCCACCCGAGTGGTGTATGCTTTGACAACACCGTATACTCGGCCAACGTGCGACGGAGGCACGCCGAGGCCCGTGCACACGCCTCCCACGGTGCAGTTGGAGGAGGTCACAAAAGGATACGTGCCTGCAAAGAAAGGGAAACTTTGAAGAAATGATAAAACATCCCTGTTAATTACACGCAGCTGTGCTCACCAAAGTCGATGTCCAGCAGGGCAGCATTGGCTCCCTCCACCAGGATTTTCTTACTGGGACCAGTCAGAGCTTTATGCATGAAGTACACTCCGTCGGTCACCAGGGGGCGCAGTCGTTCAGCGTATCCCTAAAAACCAGTGAAGCCAATTTATAAAGATCCTTTTTTGATGAGTTATTTAAAGTCTAAAAGTATGTTTATGTGAGATTTGGAAGAAAAAATAGATTTTGTTATTCTGATTGAAGTCCCACCAGAATTAAATTACTCAAATTTCTCTAAGAATGGGACAGACGCACAGGTCCTCTAAAAAAGGTACGAAAGTCAGTCAACAAAAAAGCTATTCATCTTCAAAAACAAAATCATAACAACAGATATGGATGCTAGCTGTGGTTTCTCTTACCTTAAGTTGCTCCAGATCACTGTCAATGTTAATGTTGAGATTCTGATACATCCTCTGAAAGTGTTCTGCCAACATACGGAACCTGGAGGAAAAGCAGAGCAGGTTCATTAGAGCAAAGGTATATCATCCTGCTCAAACACTGACAACTTTTTCTCCATGTTTAGAGGGCAATTTCATTAGAATGAAAAAAAATTATTTAGTTTTTATTATGACTCTAATTCACTTACTTTTCCTCAAACACCTTGAAATCTCCAACAAGGTCACAAATGCGCAGACCGTTCCGAGCAGCTTTGGAGGAGTAGGCAGGCCCGATACCCTTTTTTGTGGTTCCCAGACTAGAAATAATAATTAAAAATAAAAATTCTTAATTACCGTACAAGGTCTTCACGTCAAGGTTCGGCCCCAACCAAAATAAAAACCAGGAATTTTTTTTAAATCATCTTTATCATTGCTTGGAGAGCTTCAGACCTACACCAAGCAACGATAAAGATGCCTTTAAAAAAACAAAATCCCGGTTCTAGATACTAACGTATATATGTATAGGGAGCAGTAATACAAGGTTACATAACTGAAGACTGCCTTATAATTAAAGCGGTTTAAAAAGATCGAAAGTCAAAGTCCTTCAGGAATCAGGATGAAGTCATTCCCACAGTGAGGAGTTAGGAGTAACTGCCATGAATTTAAGATTTACTTTTTCCCTTCTTGCTGTTGCCGCTGCTGCTCCTGGATGCCGTCAACAGCCTGATGAAAGTTGAAGACTACACACGGAAACAAGAGCCTGTCAGCAAGACAACTTACAACGGAAGAGATGAAATAAAACGCACTCACCGATGTGGGCTCGATCCGAAATCTTCAGTCGTTCCTCCCATCCCTGTAATCCTGCAATCAACGTGACAACTCATCCTTAGTATTTACCTACAAAGATCATTCCCCGTAAGCCTGAAATCACTGTGAGGTATTTGTGTAGATATTAAGTTATTTCTATGTGCACACAGATGCACATGCGTATACGGGGATGCACGTGCATAGAGGCAACGTTACCTTCGCCCTTTTGAAGGTTCTTTTCAGCTTCCTCAAACAGACCTGGCAGGTGTATCACCACTCCATTACCTGGAAGGTAAAATGTTTTCACTCTTTATTTCGTACTCACATGCCCCTTTGTTGAATTGACATGCAAAGGTGTTTCCTCATTTTGCGTTATAGTGTCAGCGAGAAAAAAACAAAAACGGTTACACAAATGAGGAAGCGAAGTGGTGTTTGAGTGAGCACTTGACACATTATAACCTGTTCTAGTTTCACTTTGAATAACGTCTGGAATAAAAGCTGAAATGGTTGTGTCTGGTACCAATGAAGGAGGTGGCCTTCTGGTTGAGCACTCCACTGGGCAGCAGGTGGAAGTCATACTCCACTGAGTCCACAACCACCGTGTGACCCGCGTTGTTGCCTCCCTGTACAACACACACACACACACACACACACACACACACACACACACTCGATCAATCAGGCAGTTCTTTACAACACTCGGGTCAAATAACACAGGCAGACTCTTATATAACACCCTGGCCTGCAGCTGAGAAGAGGGTCAGCCTGTCTCTCTCCTGTGCCACAGTTCATTTTTACGACAGGTAGAACATCTGGCCTGCCGTAAAAAAAAACCTCGTGTTTTATTTTTTTTCCTTTTCCTGTTGATCCCACAAGTAAATGATCTTCAAGGTGTGGAAATGGGTCCAGTATGAGTTACCAGAGGGATTAACGTGCATGTGAGACTCTGCAATAGAAATGTTACGGTGGGTACATTTTACGGCAGGACTGCGTAATACGGCAAACACCGGCAGCGGTGTAGCAAGAGGCCAAAGGCTGACAAAATGTTACCTTTGGCGGCTAACAGAAGGTCGTTTCCCCCTGCCGGGACACATTTAATCAGCAAACAAACCCCAACAGATACAGATTGATTTTAGCACGTTAGCACTTCTACATCCGGGAGGTCCGCCAGCTTGACGTCAAAATCACGTCACGAATGCTGCTTAACGAACACACACACGCGCCCTCACACACGCGCGCGCGCGCCCAATGGGCGAATTATGAATAAACGCGACTTCAAAATGTAATGGTAAACCCGGCAGCGTCGTGTAGTACCTGGCACCTGCACGCGATATCCGCGTCCATGGCGAGCAAGTCCACAACTTTCCCTTTGCCCTCGTCGCCCCACTGCGCTCCGAGCACAACGGTCACTTTGTTGTGCGGCTCCTTCGGAACGCGGAGAGAGGACACCTGCGAGCCGCTCTCCCGTGGCCGCTTCACCACCGGCTCCCCGTTGAGAGAGCCGGCCTCCCCTCCGTTAACGTTAGCCACGGTGCCGTCGGATGCCATGTTGCTGCTGCTGCTGCTGCTGGATAGTTTTAGCGCCTTCTCTTCGACTGCGGAAGTGCAGTTCTGGTGTTTTACCGCAAGATGTCGCTATAATGTTTCCGCTCCGGTTGAGGAGCCAGATTTAATCCACTTCAGTGGGGGGCGGTAATACACCAATCGTAGCCAACCGCCGAGAAATCCACAGAAGAAGAAGACGAAGAAGGAAGGAAGGAAGGAGGAGAAGAAGAAGGACTTTGACATGGAGAATTAGAAGGAGGAGATGCAGCCAGATTTTGGACCGTGGCTCCGGTTAGAGACTCAAAATGTTTGGAGAGAGGTCCGAGTTCAGGGGCTCTCGGTTCTAAAGCTTAAATAAAGAATCCATCCAAATCCCACAGATCCCCCATCTGATCCCTGACCAGGTGCGTCCCCACTTGTTTAGGCAGTCTCAACCTGTAGGGCAGCATATTTTGATTCATTTTAACAATTTGCACACTTAATATACCTCACTTTTATTCTCTTTAGGAATAAAACGTAGCTCAACTATCTTTTTCTAGATCTGGCCTTCCTGTCTTTAGGCTGTGGTGAAGTCACCGTTTTTCTTCTGGTAAAATCTCTCTCTGGGTGGGAATGGTTGTTGACCTGAGTTCACCTGTGCCTTTTTCCCTTTTTAAGCATATAACAAACAGTAGGATCGGCCACACCTCAGCGCTTTGCCCTTACTCTGATGGCTCTGTTTTCATCCTTTAATTTATCGATATCTTCCTTCACTGATAGCGACAGTGACTTTGGACTTAATAACGGTTTAACTCACCAGATTCCAAATGCAAATATAACTAATTCAAAATGAACTCTAAACCTTTTATCTGCTTCCTGTCACTGACAATATGAGGGACTAACACACACCGGCTGATGGAACAGTGCACCTCCCCCCTTTAAGAGATGATTTCTACACCGTGCACCTAATCTGGATGTAAATATGCTTGAATTAAAGTTGAAAGTCCTTTAAAGCCCTTAAAGCTCTTGAGTGTTTATTCTCAAACCCACTGTGGTGGTTTATAGAAGTAAAATACTGGGAGTTCAAACAAAAAGGTGAAACGACACAAAAAAACAGCTCTTAGTGTTTCTGGATTGTGGTCGTAGTCCTGAGGCCCAGAAGCCTGATCACACAGAGCTGATGACCCTCGGCCACAATAAAAAAATCCAAACAACCTGAGTCATTTTTCTAATTGTTTAATCATCAACAGCATAAATGTAATTTATGATTTCCTTATGGGCGCTCTGTGGCCTGCAGGCAGGATCTCAGTTAAACGCACGTTTACAGCAAAACGCTTTATTAAAACATGAGAAACAGCCATTGAGTCCATGTTTACAAAACATAATTCAATAAAAACGGTGTGTCGAGATGCTTTTTATTGCGGACAAAGCAACATTCAGGGTCATTATTCGCCGTGGCGACAGAGCAGGTAGAGAAGGGGGACGGACGCAGCAGTGGCCTACAGAACTGACAGGCAGAGGCTCCAGTTACTGGCTGTCAATTCATAGGTCATCACCTCGTGTCCCAGGACGGCCGCGACCGTCTCCACAAGGAGAACAGAATCAGGACCAGGAGCAGGACCAGGAGAGGGACCCGTGGGGCTGAGGGTTCACGTTGTGCCCGGTGGATCTCTGCAGGTAACAGCACTTCCACTGGAACACACATACAGCTTCCACATGGAGTTGCTGTTACATCCAGCGCGCACCAGAAGGCTCAGAACCGACGCTACCTCCAGGTCCGATGAGCTCGCCTTCGCGGAGGTTTTGGAGCTGTGTGCCATCTGGAAACCAAAGAAGAAGAAAGGCAAAGCGGTGACATGAAGTCTGGGTTTGGACGCAGCTACGTCGGTCCAGGACGGAGGAGTCTTGTGACCCAACAATTTCCTCCTCCCTGTTTTATTGCCCGGAGTAAACGGCATCATTGCTTACACGCCAACAGCTTGGCCAAAGGGCCAAGGCCTGAGTAGATAACACCGATTTTATGGCAGCTGTCAACATGAGGCCGCTCTGCAGTAGAGACTCTGGGTGTGTCTGACCTCTGTACCTGCAGGTCCAGCATTTCCTGCTCCCTGCTGCCTGTCACCATCCTCACTGAACGCCCGGATTCACACCAATACGCTTGTTTCTAGCCTGTTTGTACCCCAAAGTACAGCACAGCCTGTTGCTCATAATCAGCCATATTTCCGCATGTATATGTCTCGCTGGACTGCTTTTCTTTTACTAAATAAAACATCACACAGGCATTAAATTATCACGAGAGGCATACTGTTTGTACCTGTAACAAAGTTCCTGAAAAACTTACAAATTTTCATTATAATGGGAAGAAAAAAGCAGCTTTTTTGTGTCCAAACAGGTAATTTTAATATTAAAGATCTTCATTATCTGGTAGTAGTTTTCCAGCCACTCACCGCTCCGTGCACAGCTCGGACGCTTGCACAAGACCAGGCCGAAGGTTGGTGGAGCCGCACGGTGTCAGGGAGCCTGTGTCGGGTTCACGGCAGAGGCGAGGAGCGAGGCGGGGACGTCCTGGGCGAGGAAGACGAGGCGAGGAGACTGACAGCTCAGGGAAACGCACGCGTTTGGGATGTGACGGCCGGGCAGTGGCAGCGAGGCAGCGCAGCCAGTTTAAGAGACCAGGATGGTTGGAGGGTTAATTATTACTCTTGCAGTCAATATTTAACAGGTCTGACGCCCTGCCCCTCAGACCTATATCCTGATTCCACAGAGGGTAGGGCCAAGAACATGGCTATTGTGTCCTTCGGCACAAAATATGTATTCAAGGAATCCCCTCGTGCTGCTGCAGTACATGGGCTAAAAATGCTTTAGAAGACTATTTCCACTTTATTTTAGCATCCTATTATGAAAAAACAAATAAATGTATCTAAAAAAAAAGGCAAAAAGGGAGCCAATTGCTGTAATTCTGCCTTTTAGACACAAACAGAGCATGACAGCTCCACCAGTGAGGCGCGAGTGCACGTTTACTGACTGAAACACACGTTTTAGGCACCTTCACAGGACTGCTGAGACTCAGGACTGCAGGCAGAGGAGCCTGAACTGCTGCCAGAGAATAAAAGAGCAAACCAGGCTCCGAAGTGAAGGTTTCAGTTTCAACATTTTATTGATAATGAAGCCAAAAGTAAGCGTAAGGTTCTGGATGACAAATCTCAGTAATTCTTTAACCTTGAGCAACTATAAAAATGACTCATGTGACCCAAAGTGCAGGTGATAATGCCCTGGATAATAACACCTCACGCTCTTAAATGGGCTTCCTCTCTTTTATTTTAGTTTTATATGCCGAGACTGTCTTATCTGATCTCACCTCTGACTACATGTGGGGGAGAAAGAAAAAAAAATAAAGGAGTGCTACAAAACTTGATAAAACTAAACGTTTTTATTATCAGATTTACTGTTTTGTTGTCTGTAGCTGCGACCATGTAAGACAACGCACACACAATCTCCTTTACACACGATGAATGTGGTTACTAAAAGCATCCCAGGTGAGGAATATTTGGTCTTTCTCGTCTTCCTCCTCTCTTATTCATAAACTCGAACTTTATCTTATCAGAAGTCTCCTCGAGTGCAGAGTCCAGTGTCTCCATGCGGCAGGTAAACGTGTGGAGCATTAATCCGACACGTAGATAAACGCAGTGTCCTTTGAGTCAGCGGCCGCTCGGGTCAGATAACCACATCCACCTGCTGAGCCTGAGATGATCTGCAGGGCTCAGCCCAGGTCATCTCAGGGAGGAAGACGTGGACCTGACCTTCATGTCAGAGAACTGCTTTACATCCATCAGTGTTTTCTTTTAAACAATCTCTTTATTGCTTCACCCTTTCTGTAACTTTTTGCCCCCCCAGTGTGTGTGTTTTTATTCCACATTGGTTGTTTTGCAGGGTGAAAACAAGTAACTTGTTGATGCCTTTTAATAACAGGTTTATTTGTGACAGCTGGTAATTCATTAAAATAACTGAGTGTGAAAGAGGCATGTAAAAAAAAAATCTGAGGAATCTGGAGTTCAAAACATGATTATTATAAAAATAAAAGTTAAAAACATCATTGCAGTGTTGCTGTAAACTTTGCTCCATTAAACTGGCACATTTAAAAGGAAAAATGAGGCAGAGGAGTGAGTATTTGCAGCTGTGCTCTACAGATTTACTTTCTCTTTAGTTAAAAAAGAGTTTGGAGGCTGGTGATTGCAGGGGGCCAACGCTGAGGCACTCGGAGCACGTGTGGCCGTCACGGCGCCATGCCTCTCCTCATTCCTCAGTGGGCTGGCTGTTTACTCCTCCTCTGGCTTTCCCGTTTGTTCTCTCCGGGTGTGGCGCCCTCACCGTTTCACCTTTAACCTGTCAAACACCAGCAGGTGTCCTGGGCTTCATCAACCACAGCTCCGGCTCGTCTCCCCGAACACAGGACGGATGAATTTGGAGCCTTTCAGTGCTTCATCATAAACATCCGCGTGTGTGTGTGTTATTTATAATTAAGGCATATTTACCCACTTCGTTTGGCATCGTACTGCTCTTTATGATGATGATTATGATGATTCAAACAATAAAATTAAGTGCTAAAGTTCAAAGTGTGCCCAACAGTAAGTTTATCACAATGTACATTAACTATTTTTTCTTTCTTTCCCTTGGTTTTAAACGACCTCCTTACACAAAGTGTTTGACAGCTGTAACTTGAGTTCTCTGAAGTTAATCATCGATAATTTACCAAGGATTCATAGCATCAATTATTCATCCACCCAAAGAAACTGGATTGCCTGGATTCTTGGTGACCCGTGACCTTTCCGGTCTCATCGGTGGCCTGACTCTTCAGGGGTGGAATGATGAAGCTTCTTCCTGCTCTAAGAGGAGCCCACTAAATGTAGACCGCCCCCTGCTGGCTACACAACACACTGCAGCTACAGCAGGAGGGCCGAATCAGTCCTTCTTTCCTATTAAAAGTTGTAAAATTAATTTCTTTTTATCACTTTAACGCAAACATGCAATAAAAAAAGGAAAATGCCTGTATCATTGCATCAATTAGTTTATTTATCAGTGTGTTAATATTCAATTGCAGAATTTTCTGCTTTTGAAACAAGTAAAACAATTCAAAGAACTAAATAAATTATATTACATGGAATGAGGGCACTGACATTTAAAAACGTTAGAGTGATACTTTTATTCATATGAGGAAAAAGATTCCACCTAAAAAAGTTTTGATGCTGTAAATGTGTAAAATTGACCATTAGCCGACTACTCGCTAAATCACTGTACTTCTGAACTACAATTTATCAGAATTCTATTCTCGCAGCCTTTAGTAAGGAACTGCAGAAGACTAAAGGTTTTAAATTCAACTCTACTTTCAGGTTGCAGTACGGTTCAGTGGCTCTGTCTGGTAAAAGGCCCGAAACAAACAGTCTTGACTAAGATTCCTCTCTGATGGGGGTGCATCCAGAGAAAAAACTGTTCTGAAAACTCGTCAAGAGTCTTTTCTTCTTCTTCAGGAAGCTCACTGTAGTTCTCTCCTCCTGCTCTTCGTCCTCATCCTCCTCTTCCTCCTCTGTAAAGCTGGGCTTCCTGGCCAGCTTTAGGTCCACCGCAGCGTGGCCCATGTCTCCAATTTCTTTCAACACCTACAGTTAAAAAGGTTCCCGTCAGTAGCTGGAAAACTGTCAGCAGCCAGAAGAAGCGTGTACCTTTTTAGTGGGAGTGCACGAGGGCGGCTTGAAGAAGGTGGTGTTGTCAGGGCTGACGGACGGTTGATCTGGAAGCGACATGGAGCCTCTGCTTTCTGTCTGACTTAGATCCTGAAAGGAAAAAGGACGATTCAACGCTAAGTGTTCAGAAACACATTGACCATCCATTTAAGTGCAGCCAATAAGATGTATAATAATATTGTTTAAAAAGTGAATTAGTAACCTCGGCAGGTGTTTGGTTATCTATATTTCGACATTTCTCGTGGTCACACTGGCAGTTCTCACCGCACGTCATCTTTCCTTTGCGGCACCTGCACTGCTTGTTGACGCAGCGACCTTTACAGGCACACTGGAGAAGAGAGGGGTTAGTGTGAGCACAGGCCTCCTGAGATGGGCACAGACGACGCAAATGGTGACAGAAGTAGCCTGTGGGACTTTGAAGGCGTAATGGCGGCTCCAACTGAGCTGAGGAAGCAGCACTGCAGCTGTCACTTGGATCACAACAACACAACCCTGCTGCGTCCTCTTCGCATTTACCAACGGGAGGTCTCGAAATGCGTCGCAGTAGATTTACTAAAAAAAAGTGGATAAGAGCTGTCGCCTCTTATCCTGCCTGTGTGTGATCGCAGAGCGGATCAGCTCACCCCTGTCGCTTTCGTTTTCTTGGACGCTCTGCGCCCTTTCTCGGGTTTTTCGGGACGCCACTCGTCCTCTTCCTCATCGCTCTCGTTCTCACTGGGGGACATCAGCTCCTCGATGCTGATGGTGGTACTCTGTGGCGCCTTGGCTGTGGTGAAGCGCTTTCCTTTAGGCTTCCACCAAAAAAAAAGTACACATTTTGACCAAAAACTTCTAGAAACAGGGTTCTGCACTAAAATCTCTGCAAACTCACCTTTGGAGGAACGTACTCAAAAGAATCGTCGGGGCTATTTTCTGTGTTTAACGTGGGTGTGAGCACTTTCTTAGTACTTGCCAAATGAAGCAATGAAAATTTCTGTGTATGAAAGACAAAAGTATTTCACAACAAAATCGTTCCTAAATGATCTTTCCAGTTGGATCCGTTGGTTCAGAGCTGCATTCTCCAGGTACCTGTTTATACTGCTCATTCTGCTCCACCAGATTCTGGTTCTGTTCCGTCAATTTTTGAAGTTCCTCTTCCTAAAATTATGTTAGCGTCAGGATTATTGCGGAAATAACTTAAAATGAAGTGATGCAATTGGAGAGAAATTGAGTTTGATGAGAGGGACCTGAACTTTGAGACGGTGGAGAAGCTCCTGGTCATTTGATCTCTCTCCATCTTTCTGGGTTTCTTTCTCTGCAGACTCTCCTATGGGTCTATTTTGCAGTTGGTTGAGGAGGTAAAGCACCTATACAGGAAATGGAAATATTAAATTGATAATTTTACAAGTATGTGACACAATTTTACAAATCTAACAAGAAAAACACCACCACCACCACCAACAAAAAAAGCTCTTGGCACCTTCTCTTGATGGCCCTGCTCCAGCTCCACCAGCTGCTGCTGGTGCTCCATGTCCATGGTGGACATGACAATCCTC
Organism: Tetraodon nigroviridis; assembly: GCA_000180735.1. Classification (NCBI taxonomy): domain Eukaryota; kingdom Metazoa; phylum Chordata; class Actinopteri; order Tetraodontiformes; family Tetraodontidae; genus Tetraodon; species Tetraodon nigroviridis. Next base: position 767,956 of record CAAE01014650.1, on the reverse strand, counting down.
TCATCAGCCAGCGGAAAGGTGAGGTTTTTTGGAAATACACGGGACAGCTTTCTGCTAATGGAGCCACAGATGCATATGAAAGCACTTTTTTACAACACCTTTCCTTACCTCAGTCATCAGGAGCTTGAGGGCGCACTTTGCCTCCACAATGCTTGTAATTCCATCAATGCGCTGTTTGAGACGACCCTCGCTGTCAGCCACAAGGACTTTCTGCTGAAGGTCAGCGATCTGCGCGTTCCTGGAACAGACCGTTCAGTCATCAGCTCTAAATCACTGAGCTGCCAAAAGGCCTGTCCCCTCTCCAATATAAGTTATGGAGGCAAAGCTGCTCCGTCTCTCACCTCAGGCCAATTTCTGTCTCTAGGTTCTCCACCTGTTTGTTCAGAGGTGTCTCCAGAGCCCCCTGGTTCTCCAGTTCGGAGATGATCAGAGTCCGACGCTGCAGAGACACCATCAACGACATCATCAATTCTTCTAAAATAGTTTACTTCTAAGTCTGGGGTATTTTTTTCTCACTCAGATGTGTGCTGAAGAGCAGAGAACTTTCATCCCTACCCTGATTTTGGCAGCAGGACGATCCCCTGCCTCCATCTGCTGTTTGAGGTTGTTGATCTCCTGGGCCAACACTTTTCTGTCCTCCAGCAGGTCACCAAGGTGGCGCCGGGCCTCTTCGGTACTCACCATGACCTCCACTTCATTCAGAAACCATGTCTACATTCAACGACAGCGAGACATTAGGCAGCAACGCACATTCTCTGCTTTAGCACATTACTTTTTGGATTTAGCAGAGTTTTCTATACCAGACAAGGTCTATAATGTGCACACAGCAGCACCAGAAGCACCAACTATTTAAAACGTCCCACCTTAATTCTTGCAGCGGCTCCTTCCATCCCTCTGTTCTGAAAATCTTTGCGTTTCTCTGCCACCTCACTCCTCTTCTGTAAAGCATCTTTCAGTCGTTTGTTTGCAGCTGCGGCCTTTAAGGGGAACAACCAATAATATACTTATTTCCTATGTCCTATAACAAACCTAGAAACAATATCAAGGACCTACCTCCTCAGTTTTACGGCGCAGAACATTGGCCTGTTTCTCAAAGTCCCTCTCAAGTTTCAACAGCTCGTACTGTCGTTTGCGATCCTTTCAAACAAATAAGAAACAGTGTTTGCGGGTGTGACAGACCAAAGAAAATTTAATAAAACTCACTATGGGGTGCATTTATGGCTATTCCATTTAAAAAAGCACAGCCCAGAGTTTTCCCGTACCTTCTCCTTCAGCTGCAGCACCTCTCTGTCCTTCTTGCTCTTCCAGTTTCTGAATTTCTCAGAGTCCTCCCTCATCTGCCGCATCAGCTGTGTACGCTGAGTCTTCATTGCCTGTGAGACCATTGTTATTACTGTCTCTACAAGTTACTGTGCAAGAAATTTAAACAATTGTGTATGTTTGTGTGTATTAAAAAAAAAAACACGTCTTTATTGTACTCGTATTCAACAGACCACGTTGAAGAGTCGGTGGTTACCTGTATTTCCTGCATGAGTTTTCCAACTTTCTGAACAGAGGACTCTTTGACCTTTAGCAGTTTGGACTGCTCGAGAAGTTTCTTCTTCATGTCTACAAGCTGGCCCTCAAGTTCCTGCAGTCTCTTCCTCCGCTGTTCGCTCAGCCTGAAAGCAGGTTCAAGCACAGGTGTCAGGTAACATCAGGACTAAAGCTTATTGAAGCTATACTTGAGGCCTACTTGGCTTGGTTGGTGTCCTTCTTTGCAGACTGAAGGGCCAAAACCAGCTCGTCTTTCTCCTTCTGGAGTGAATCCACTGCTGTCTGCAGACTCTGAACATTTTTCTGCAGAACCAAATGATCCTTTGTTAAACTGTTCAATCATTATCATAATCATCCACCTGGAAAACCTGGAATAATATGGCTCAGGACAAAAACAAGCACACAAAACAAACCCTGCTGCCGTCTCTACCTGCTGCTCTGACTGTATGGGCTCCAGCTGGTTGTTATTCTGACACATTTTCCTCACAAAAGCTTCCTTCAACCCCAAGACTTTATTGAGCTCAATCAGCTCTTTGGAGAGCTGGGCCTGCCTCAGTGCATGGAGGGCTGTAAAAGCTTCAGGGGAAATCCTTACTGGCACCTGCGCCCTAAAATAGAGGTAGGACAAATACATCTTTTCAGTCAATAGTTAAAAAGCTTAGGTAATTAAACTTAAATATTAAAATAAAAAATCAACAACATACTGATGGAGACTCGTTTGTTGCATTTTTACTGCCGTTTCCAGGCACCTCGTGGCCGTCTTCTGCAGAAAAAGCCTCGATGGTGGCCGCCATGCCTGCGCTTTCGCTCTTAAAACACACAAAAGGAGAAAAACAGTGAAGCGATTATAGAACATATAGAATTACATGTGAATTTATTTAAGTCTCCCTATTGTCTCACTTCCCACACACAACCCATATTTTCTTTATTTTCCAGTTTTAGCCAGATGTTATGTACCTGCTCCATAGTGTAGGCGGTATTTAAATATTTATTCATTAGGTTTTTTATCATTATTGATAATAACTTTGCACGTTTCTCTGAGGCTGATATGCAGCCATTTGCTGACCTTGAGCTCCAAGATGACTTCTTGCAGGTTCCTCATCACCTCCACGTTCTCTTTCAACTCCTGGTCCTCCAGTGTTGTCAACACTCGCTCTAGATCCACCGTACATCTGAAAAATGGCCAGTGAGTCTCACTTTGAGTGTCTCTGTGGCAGCGTTTGCATTTTAACTTTATTAGCAGATTAGAGTGTTTTAAAATTAGTGTTGGTCATGAGTTTTAGGGAAACATGGCGTCCCTGTGGACTTACGCTGCATGTTGCTGCAGTTGCTCCAGTTTGCTCTGTAGTTTTTCATTTACTTGTTCCGTCTGTAAAATACGGCATACAAAAATGGGATCAACCGAAATTTTATTCCTACACAGGTTTCCGACCAGCTTTGGACAGTGACTCTGACAGGATAACAGAATGGTGAAGAGGTTTGACTCACCACAATAATCTTTTCAAACATGACAGCAGTCTGTCCAGCCGCCTCACTCAGCTCCCGGATTAGCTTGTTGTTCTCCTCCTGCAGAGCACGGTTCTTTTCCAACAGGTTTGTGACATTCTCTGAAGACTCTGGCCTGTAACAAAGGCATCGGTTAACAGGAATGCCCTTTTTTGATGGCAGCCCCTCTACTGTAAATTATCTATGGAACTTCCTAACAAGATGCTTATTTTAAGGTTTTACGCTTACCCAGAAAGCACTGGAGCCACTCCTCCCCGAGCATGAAGAAGCATCACCTGCAGTTCCTGAACCTAAACATTTTTAACAAAAACCTGTGCATGTAACTGTCTGCCTCACTGAAATGAATTTGGAGCCCTATATTGTAAGACAATAGTGATGTGTGTACCTGTTTTTTCAGGCGGTTCATTTCGGCTGCTCTTGGATCGACATTGACCACAGGTTTGTTTTTAATCTTGCGCGCTCTGTCTGCATAGCGCAGCGTGTTGATGGTCTCCTCCATGTTTGAGTCTGCAGGACTGATGCAGGCAATCATCAAAGTGTGGCTGTTGCCTCCTAAGGAATCTGATGAAGGAAGCAGGAAGTCGTTCTTCATTGTTGTTATTGTTCTGATGTACTTAAAGCGTTTCCTTCTTAAAATAGACTGAAAGGTTCGATTCAACATTTCTGATATATTTTCAATAATAGAGAACAGGTATCTTGTTCTAATGACCTCTTGACAATTCAAACAAGTCTGGATTAAAGCTTACCTTGTAGCAAGCGGGTGAGTTTAGAGTCTCTGTAGGGAACAAAAGCATTTTTCTTGCTTTCGTCGCCCAAAGCACTAATGACGTTACCCAAAGACAAAAGGCCGCGATTGATGCTGATGCCTGGGGATGAAAACAAATAGCAATTAAAAAAAAAAAATACAAAAAAAACAATCAAACACGCTACTGAAATACAGCAACCACTACATATCATTTAAAAAAAAATTACAAATAGAGAACCAAAAATATAAACGGAAGAATTGCAGAAAAGAAGTCATTTGTTTTACCTTCCTTTAAACGATCCCCCTCGGCTTTGGTTTTCTTTTGCCTCTCTGAACCCGCCAGATCAACAAGATGCAGTTTTGAAACAATGGAGTCGGATCTGCATTTAAACAGGGTTAATGTTGATCTGGCAGAAATAATGAACAAATTCTGGGGAGCTGTTGATCTAGCATTATACTGGGGCGTTGGTTGGCAGAGGACTGGGCTAACACATAAGATAATTTATGTAAAGGATAATAACTGACTTGTCCGTTCCTCTGCGCTGCTCCAGAGTGATGGTGAAGATAGCATGTGAGCGTGAAGATGCAGCATTCATCGCTGTGGAGGGCTCGAAGTGTCAATGAATGTAAACACCCCCCATCTACAACATCCAGAAAAAACTATGTTTTGGGAGGACAAGCCACATAAAGCCTGCCACTGATGCACAGGAGCGAAGGTGGAAGGTGAGAGTCTGAAGTAGCCGGAAGAGGGTTTGTAGCCAGCTCACCATCCAGGCTACAGGCTTTAATGTGGAGGAAAAAAAGAAAGAAATAGTAATACCAGTAAATATATGTGTAAAAAACCGACCTTTATGCCCTCTTTAGGGTCTTCTCGAATGCTGATAGAAGGTTTATCTTTAGATGCACAAAGTAAGTCCAAGATATCTTCATTATAGATCTACAAGGAAAAGGATAACACATAAAGATTTAATCTCACACATAATAAAAAATGAAAACATCTGGCACCATTTTTAATAACCTACCCACACAGTATAAAACTATTGTGCTCGCTCACCTCTAAGTAGGACACCGACAGGCAACATTCACAGTCTGTCCTCTTTTCTTTTTCCTTAAAGATCCTTCTGATAACACGCGGAATCACACCAACCGAAGGATCATTTTCTTGAGCCGACGTATATGCTCCTCCCATTGAAAATGTCTTCCCGGATCCTGTCTGGCCGTACGCAAGGACTGTAGCATTGTAGCCTTAAAAAAAGACAGTTTAAGAAGATGTTGCAGTGTTTGTTAGGAAAAAGTTTAATCTATTTAACACAAATATGAAGGACTTTTATGTACCTTAATGCATTTTAATGTCACTTACCTTTAAAAAAACCATTTAATAACAAGGCTACTGCAGTACTGTAGACTTCCTCTTGTTCAGCAGTTGGATCAAACACATAGTCGTAGGTGAAAGCTTTCTCTGTCCCAACAATCACCTGTAAACAATCATTATATATATGTGTGAACATAAATATATATATATAGATTTTTCGCCATTCCCATATTAGTGGATAGGCTGTAAAAAACCATGATAGATATATGAATAAAAAGATAACCACAAAAATAAATAAACAAACATAACTCCTGGCTAACAAGATGCATTTGTGAACTGTTTAAACACAGACCTGTGGTTCTCCAGGTACAAAAGTGAGACAACACTGGCATCCTTCGTTAATCTCTTTAGGTACCAATGGCCGACACCGCAGGGCAACACGCACTGGAATCACTTTCACATCTTCCTGTGACATTTTTTAAATGTCTGAAAGGAAATTAAAGATTAATTATGAAGTCAAGAAATGCACAGCACTGACACTGACTGCCAATAACAAAGTAGTGTGTAATATTACACAGTGCAAAACATATATTTATATAAGAGAACCCCACAGGACAACAATAAAAATAAAACCCTTGTAAAATAAAATGTGGTTAGTTTAGGTTCCTGCAGCAACTGCCTCTGATAAAATCATGAATATTGGACTGTTGTCACAAGATACAACATTTCCCTTAGATAATACTCGTTTTGTGTAGTTGGGAATTCTAGACTCAGAGTATTGTGTTGCGAGGTTGCCGTGAGCTTTAGTTGTCCTTCTGGAGAATTTGCCCCTAGAAGTAGATATAATTTACAATAGCTCTCTCTGTAAATCTGTGTAGTTTGTAAAGAGATTCTTTTTGCAAAAAGCATTGATCTGGGACAAGAGGAGTCTCACGGAGATACAATGAACAACAAATTCTGTATATTTTCTTTTAAAGAACTGTCTAAAACACAGCTGCATGGAGGTCCTTATTGTGAAGTAGTAAATAATGAGCCCACTAGGTGATGAAGCCACACAAATAGAAAAACATCACTAGTTGGGTAAATTTTCAGTAACTGCGTTTATACAAATGGTGTCTGTGTGAAACTAAACATTCATTTTATGTGACATATTGCAGAAATTCACTTTACGGATGTCCTGAATACCAGGGTCATGCGCACATAAATTGGTTGGTGTTCAAAAGATGTTAATGTTAATTTGACAATGTCGTGTATCAAATCATGGTCCCACCCTCACACAAAAAACTATGAATGCAATCACGAAAAATCTGAAGTTGACTTATTCTAAATTAACTTTGCTGCACATATGAGTCTGTCGATGCTACTTCTGTATTGTCGTTACCTCTTAGGTTCCCTCCAGCAACGTTAGCGACGTTTGGAATTCATTCAACAGAAGCTTGTCAATGCCCAGCACGGCTAGAGGACAGCAGAATAATGTAAAACCTGTTTGGGTAATTTCATTAAAAGATATAATCTAATGGCAGGCCTGGATACACCGACATAAAACACGACTCATATTCCTGCCCGCCACTTTCAAACACTTAGCTCCGCCCTCCTTTTCTTCTTCTACTTCCAATTTTACGGTAGCATTTACACGAGCCGCAGACATTACTGGCCTCTAGTGGAAAGTATTTCAATTAGCTAAATTGTTACTCTGACGTGTACTCATTTTCCTTTCTGTTCTAAGTGATATCGTTCTATTGGTATTTAAGGTAAATATGTTTTTCTTCTAAAAGCTGGATCTTATAATTCCGTGGCGCTAGATATAAAATCACAGTGAGCTTTAGAAACATTTGCTTTTTTTTGTGATTACCATCGTGCAGGGTCAGAATTCATAATTGAACTGAGCTGAGCACATCTCTGGTAATATACTCTTTGATAAACAGGATAAAGAGTGGGGCACACACAAGATAAATGGATTGTGGTGCTTCGATCTATTTGATATTTCATTACCTGTGAAGAGAAAGCAATTGATTTGAAATAATACATGCAATCGCATCCAGCCATTCCTGATACCACAGGAATGCTAACAGTTATCAAGAAACGCCTGGTAAAACATCAGAGGAAATCTGAAAGACAATAGTGATTTTTTTGCAGCAGCCAAGAAAAAGAAAGAAAAAAGTCTCCCCTCCACTGGATTGCATTTTTATGAAATAGCCTAAAACCTGATGGCTGCAGGAGAGGAAATTTGAAGAGGATGAGTGACACAGCCTTCTCTAAAAACATAATATTTTCAGCACTTTCTACAAACATCACTAGTTCTGATTAACTCCAGTATTTAGATCCATGCTAGTATCAGTCTCAAGCTATTAGCGCTTCAGCTGCGTTTGCTTGAAAGGCGGTGCCACGTCACTGTTGTGTGCTCAAATAGTCCCTTTTTTGGTGAAAATCTAACACACAAATCTTCAGATGCCTGGAAAAGCTGTCACTGCCAGACAGAAACCAAGAATAATTAGCTGTGCATTTAAAACCAGTCAGGAACAGAGCACTCTGGGTCTGCAGCTCCCTGCTCTGATGATGGCACAGCGCTGGGAATAAGATGGGATCATGAGGAAGCAGAGGAAAAGCAGAGGAAAAACTTAGTGAAATCAGACAGTTAAGCGTCACACGAATCCCCCCCGGCACTAACATCGCAGTATTTCTTATTTTCTTTTACATTTATTATTGACGCACACCGGTGACCATCAAAGAAACTCGGATCATTGTAAAGGCGAAAGTTGGCAAATGTTTCATCAGTTCTTTTCCATTTAATTTAGCATTTAGTCATTAAGATTTGCTGGCCGTTGGCCACCAGTCCAGGCCATTTTTATTCTTGGCATTTTGGGCAATGATTGGTTTATTTCTGACCATGAATGCAGATTTGTGGAACAATTAATATTGAAATAAGTTCAGGTATGGTTCTGGAACTCGTTTATTTTGGTATAATCCTAATGGATAAGAAGACATCTTTGAATCTTTGATGTAGTTTTTACAGTGCACTAAAATCTGCATCTTAGAATTATTCACAGACGGATACCGATCGCATGTAGTGTACCTATATATAGATGAACATATCTAAATATGTCCAGGCTGGAGAGGGCTTTTCAGGCGCACACCGGGTGCGCAAGCTTCCCCCGTCCCGTAGGTTTTGACAGAATTACAAATCTGAAAGCCCAGATCTTACGCACAATGTGAAGCTTCTGTGCGCAACACATTTTTCAGAATCCACTTCCGGAGTACCGACGACACCGATGCCCACAGACCCACGGACGGATCGCAAGGCTTTCAGCCGAACCGTGCTGGATGGTAGCAGCCGACAGACGAGTGCGGAGACTTGCCAAATCCACAGGAATATCCCACGGTGCAGGGACTGGAATGCTCTACCATTCGTATCCTTACAAACGGATGACAGCTCTGAACAAACCTATACTGAAAACTTTGAGCTCTACCTTTGACGCGGAGGTGTTCGAATAGGTTTCTCTTTCTTATTTTTTTAAGGAAAAAAAAAAAAAGAACAACCAACAACCTGGTTCCAAAAAAAAATACCACCAAAAAAAAAACAAAAAAACGGACATGATGCAGGTGCAACTTATGGGCTAACGGTTTTGAAATGACGTGCTCGGAGCTGACGCGATTCATTGTGCCATGCCAACCCCGCATTGTCAGATGCCATTTTACTCTGCGTTATCCCAGCGCCTGGAATTCCAACAAACTGGGCCTGTTGTATAATTAGAAGTTCGTGAGGCTGTAGCAGACAGGCTGGTGCAATGAGGACCTACGCCGCCCAATACATTGTGCGCAATTTCTGCTGAAGCTTATGGGTCCTGCGTACTCCAGCTCCCGGCTTCCCGTTGGAGAGGTGTGCTGCGGGGCTACGGCGCACGGACCGTGGGCTTCACATCTGGACCGCCCGACTGCTGTCATCTGCGGCCTGGTCGGACCGAGCACCCCCTGAACTTGTGTGTGTTTACGGCAGACTGACAGAGAACCAACCGGGTGTTGTCGTGCTTGGCTAGAGGGCCGATCGTTCGTCTGGGACTTGGCGCTGTCATTAATTCACTGGAACACAAAAGCTGGACTGACCGACAACTTATGGGGAAAAAAACCCGCTAATACAGCTATGGGCTTTGCGTAGCGGAGCCGGGCAATTTTAAAGGCAACGCTAGGGTGACATAGCAGTCTTTTCGCCACATCGGTTATTTATTTGACCGACCAAAAGAAAAAAAAAAAAAAAAAAGAGAGTGAAAGTGGAGTATTACTGTCCGTTGTACGTATCAACGCAGTGGGACTTTTACGTCTGGTCGGCGTTCCCCCCCACCCTTCCCGCGGTGACGGTAATGGGTCGGAAGCGGTGTGTCGGTGCAGATTGTTCCAAGATGGCGGCCGGGTGCTGCGGGGTGAAGAAGCAGAAACTGTCGGGATCTCCCGGGTCGGGGGGTCCCGGCAGTGTGGGGGCGGGAAGCGGGGTGGCAGGAACCGGACATTGTGGCTCGGAGTTGGGGATTGGCTCCTCTGCGTCAATTGCAGCAGGAGCTAACGTGAACAGAGCCAACGGCCTGGGGGGACCCGGGGGTAACGTTAGCGGCAGCGGTAGTAGTAGTGGAGGCAGCGGCACCAACGCGCTGTCCCCAGCCCCGGCCGGCTACAATTCATCCGGCCTTTCCCCGAATCTCAACTCGGGACCCGGCTCGGGAAGTGGAGGCAGAAAAATGGTCGTCTCAGCGGAGATGTGCTGTTTCTGTTTTGACGTACTTTATTGCCATCTGTATGGATATCAACCTCCGAGAACACCCAGGTTTACAAACGATCCCTAGTGAGTATTATTTCCTTTTGTGTTTCTGCTTCTTGCCACAGTTCATTGATTAACCCCGACGACGGGCTGTGTTGTGTCCTAATTGATTTGCATGCCTTTGGATTCTGCTGCACCGTCGATGCCTCAAACTGTCACAGAGAAAGGAAGACTTGGTAAAAGCTTAATTTGGGGTAAAATGCAGAGCAAGTTAAGATTTGGGCCTTGTCGGTGAGAACGAATCCACTGGCCCGTAGCTACAGTAACCTCCCATTAACAACAAAGAATGGGCCGTTGTGTTATAAACCCATTTGTAAATTACCAACCGATCTATGCTTTAAGCATTTTTTTTGAGTGTCGAAAAGAAAATTAATCAACAACCGGCTTTACAAAGCAAACAGCATCGGATTCTCTGTATACTATTTGCTGTTGCTGTCAGGTAGCCGTTGAGCTATCGGGTGGTAGGAGCAAGAAAACACTTTTCGCCCCTTTGACAACCACAGCTTTGGGAATTGGAACAGTCAAACTATATTCGGTATTAACGAACAACTTGTTACTTAAGTGTTTGTGATATCTTTAAAGCTGTCATGTCCAGAGTTTTAAATATTATCGTATACCGGGCTTGTTTTAGCAGATTTAGCTGAAAGCTAACTTAGCTTAGCATTGAAAACACTAATGAGCTTGCTGTAATTCATTTAAAAGTAAGTGTGTTAAATCTCCACTGCCACTGCCAGGCTTACACAGGACTGCAATCTAACTGTTGATGTTGTTTCTGTACACTGTTAAAAAGACCTAACGACCACAGGCTTTTAGCTTATAGCCAACAAAGGAAACGTGGGTCTTGCTAAGACTTTCGTTTCGAACTGCCTAAATAATGTATTCTAAGGCCTATTTTATCTCTCAATTCGAATTTGTATTTAGCACAGCAATCTGGAATAATTAGACAATGAAAAACGTAAATGTAAGTTAAAAAAACTCCATATTTTTACCTTTCACTCAGTCGTTTAGTATGTTTTCTTTTTGTTCTTTCAACCATTTTGACCTGTGTGGCATACAGTCAGACACATAAGATGTGCGTACACAATTTTTGCTTGTCATTTATCTTAGTAGCATATATTTATGTATAATGGTGCCTTTCACACCAGCATTGCACGGAGGGCTGTTACTTTTCACTGTTTTGTGTGAATGTTGCAGATGTTTAATAAGGGTGGGGGTTCCACTTCTGAGAGCCAGTCTGGCGCATGAACAGCCCTGGATTAAGCTTCTATACGATCCAGCTTTGTGGTAGAGGCTGGGACATGTTGACGGCAAACCGCAACTTGGAGACCAAAAGCAGCTGGCAGAAGCTTGTTGCTCTCTAGGACCTTACCAGCTGCAAACGTTTAGGATCAGTGAGGGGCAATGTCACAGTCTGACATTACCAGCTGACTCAAAAGTGCAAGCAACATAACAGGAAGAGCAAATTACAGTTATTTTCTTCCATTGTTTACAACACATGGTGTATGTTGTGCACTTTCTATATCAGAATCAGATGCTACTGTTTTTCTTAATCACACTTGGTTTGGCATGGTGTATGGTGCCATTTTGGACAAAAAACAGTTACAATTCTGCACTATATGACTAATAAAGCTGTCTGTCAACTTAATTAGATGTAGCTAATGATGACAAGAAAGCTATGGGTGGATTCAGCCAATAGGAAAACTCCACGCTGAGGCTGTCCTTGACATGTCCTTCACTCGGGCACTTGTCAGATTGAATTATTGAAACAAAACAAACATGACAATTGACTTTGACAAAGTCCTCTGTTTACACAGTAAACAATGCATTTTTTCTGTTTTCATAAAGTGGTGACGGTATTTATGTTTTACCAATTTAGCTGTGAGAAACCAGGCTTTCTAAGCTGCCCAATGTACATTCTGTTAGTAAGGCGTCTCCCTTTGCGACTTTCTTGAATGAGAAATTAGACAGCAGATGAGTTCCATGAATCACAAGTCCAAACTTAAACCCTTCAGCTTCCCAAAGAAGATGTTTAACCGCTTATACTCCAATTGTTCTGACGGATCCAAGATAGGACGCTGCTGGGGACAGTTTGTCTTCATTTTGTGGAGTTGGTGGAACTGGGGAAAAAAGATTAGTTCATCATTTATAAAAGGATCTCAGAATGGTTCTGATGTCGTTAAGTTACTATCGGTGTTTTTTTCCTCGTATAAAACCACATTTTTACAGGAAACTGAGGTATGAATGCTGGGAAGGGTGACTCAGTATTAACCTGATGCGATTGCCTTAGTCACTGCCAGCACATCACGAATATAACTGTTGACATGAATACCAGGAGGTTCTGCAGTCGGCATTTGTGTCTTTGTCCAAACTTTCCATGCTGAGTTTCATTGGGTGCAGTAAAAATTGGACTGGCAAATATCAGACGTAAAAAAAAAAGGTGGAGGACTTTAGTTGTGTAGGACAAAAAGTATCAATTATACTGACTGCGCTTATTTTCAAATGAATAAGAAACACTTAAAAGAGTGGGTACATTTTTACTGAAAAAGTAAACAAAGACAACAGCAGGAAATAAAATCAAACCAGCTTTATTGTCCTCTGTTATATTTGATGGAAAATAACTGTCATGTGATTGCAATGAGTCTTCAGTGGTTTTATGCTGCACGCAAATTACATTCAGCTTTCTTCACGGGGATTATTGTGTCTCTTTTTCAGTCCGCTTTTTGTCACATGGAAAATAGGCAGAGACAAGCGGTTGAGGGGTTGTATAGGTACATTTTCTGCCATGAATCTGCACTCAGGACTCAGGGAGTACACCCTTACCAGGTAAGTTATTGTTAAAAAAGGAGCATTTCTATCTTTTATAGTTATCTTTTATATTGTCCTTTAAATAGCTTGCTGTAAGTGTTTGAGGGCAAGTTTCTGTGATTGTAAATACAACTCTACGCAACCCTTTGTCACACCTCAGAAATGATTGAGGCTGTTCTTTTCATTCACGTACATGTGATGGACGTGGTTCCAATCGATCTCTACTTGTATGGGATGTATTTGTGCTTGTGTGTTCAGTGCCCTTAAAGACAGCCGCTTCCCCCCTATGACAAGGGATGAGCTGCCTCGCCTCTTCTGCTCAGTGTCTCTTCTCACCAACTTTGAGGATGTCGGCGATTACCTTGACTGGGAGGTCGGCGGCATCTCGCTTTAATTTGATATTGTTTTGCATCACTGACTGCACGTTTTTACAGGGTCTTTCTTCTCCTCTGTTCTAGGTGGGTGTTCATGGTATTAGGATAGAATTTTTCAATGAAAAAGGATCAAAGCGCACCGCCACCTACCTACCGGAGGTTGCAAAGGAGCAAGGTGAGATCCTGTCTTCCTTTCCGGGTATTTTGGCCCGTTTTCTCTCAAGCGCTTCGGAGACTAACTTCTGTTTATTTGTCAAGGTTGGGACCACATTCAAACCATAGATTCCTTACTTCGAAAGGGAGGTTACAAAGCTCCCATCACAAATGACTTCAGGAAGACCATTAAGTTAACCAGGTAAGTCCGAGCAGGTCGGCCGTTTGATGAAGCGTGTTTGATGGATGCCAACTCTCATCTCCAGGTACCGTAGTGAGAAGATGACCATGGGTTATACAGAGTACATCGCCCACCGCCAGCACCACCACTACCAGAATGGCATTGGGCACCCTCTACCACCCTACAACCATTATTCCTGACAGCGAGCCGCATGACCAATCATTGGACCTCTCCGCGGACCTTTTCCCAGGAGAGCCCGCCCCCTCCTGGTCTAGCTATTTCTACTACTGTACCATTTTATGATGATAGTTTCCGTTGCCATGCTGGCCGTCATCGAGACGTTGACATGGCAACGGGTGGCAATGAAGCATTATTTGATAATGGCAAGAAATTCATGTTTCTTTTTCTTTGCCAGTGGTTAAGTTTATTTTGCAGCATATGTATTATCCTCAGCTATAATCCCCTCCATTCATATTTCCAGAAAACATACTAGATTTTATTAGTTCTGCACATTTCCTGCAAACCTAATCAGGTGTTTGAGTCTGTGGATGGGAGGAAGTCTTTTACGGCCGATTAGTCTCACAGTCATTGTTTAGGCTTTGCTACGCTTTTTATATTAGCAGAAAGAAAACCCCCTCTTGCTCGTCTTCTTTCTATCTCCTCACATATCTCATGTAGCAAAGCTTCCGCAGTTCTCAAAGGCTGTGCCATCTCTCCTGACACCTCTCAAAAAAAGACCGACTCGAGGCTGTCCTGTAGTGCCGTACGGTAAATGGCAAATTTGGATCCCTGTAGTCCAGATTTTATGGGGTGGGGTTGTGACGCTCGCGGCCGGCCTTTGCCAGTCCCATTTATTGTGTGAGCGCACAAATCTGCTGGCGTTGATTGTGTGTGGATATAGATTTAGGTCTTCACAAATAAAATGAAGTTATTTATACAGCGAATTTGATTGGGGGGGGGGAAGCAAAAAAACCCAAGTAATGTTTGGGACGCTGTATTTTTTGCATTTATTTGGCCAAAGCTTACAGCCAGTTTCTTAATTGAACACTTTTACTGCAATTACGGAGGAAGCCATTTTGTCAGAGGATAGTGCTAAACAGGTTTGTGCAGGTGATTTATTAATTGTCTTACTAATAAAATTGACCATGAGTGGGTCAGGTTTTCCCCATAACAGAGAGGGAAATTTTTCTTTTAAAGTTTCTAGTCTGAGGGTGTCTGGTGTTTCTGGCAGGGAGTCACTTGACAGGGATGTTCTACTTAAAGCCATAATCTCTCTTTATTCCACAATTTGTACCAGTCGTCTGTTGTCTGGCTTGTTTGCAATCTAGGCCTCCTAACAGCAGAACACATCGGGGAGTCTTGTTCAGTCTCTGAACGCAGAGGTTACCAGCCGGGGCCGGACTGGGCTGGGTCGCCGAGCGGCAGGCAAACCCAGTGCTTTTTGTCATTTGTCTCGTCTTCTGCATCGCCCCGGATATCATCGAAACGTTGTCTTGCCTTTTCAGATTCTCGCTATCCATTGTCACTTGTATTCACCACTTGTTTCATCTGAAAAGAAGCGATCTAATGAGCATAGCTGTCATTTAGAAGTGCATGTCATTGTGCTCTGTGGAGCAGGTAGATTTGGTCATTGTCGCTTCACTATTGCCGTTTTTCCGTCTGTTCCGCAACGTCCCGTCGTCCGTGGTGCATCTGTTACGCAGGAACCGTTAGTTTTGGTGTTTTGACAGCCGTCTGGCTGTAGTTTAGAGCGATCATAGTTGAGAGTTACAGCAGAATCACTGCTCAGGGCAGAGCAGCTTGCAGTTAAGGTCTACGCTCAAAAAAAAAAGAAGGAAATATATATATGCTTAAAAAAAGAGGGTTGTGAGGACTATGAAGACACCCACCAAGTATTGTGAGTCACATCCACACACACTAGTCTTGTATTTACTTTCCTGAATGTTTGATCAGTCGAGGATCATTGTGTCGATCTGCTGGCTTGGAGTTACACCGTTAACTGTAATTTTTTGAGAGGTTCTTGTTACTTGACCAACATCTTTCTTTGTAACAGCCTTTACTAACTGACAGGTTTTTTCTTTATGCAAAATGTCAAGGGCTTTTGGCACTCCATCCACAGTAACCCGAAATATCCATATTTAAGTTGTGTTGCCTTAAATGAATGATTTAACAAAAGATGGGTCAGTAGATGACGGTCTGACCTTTCCTCTGCCCCGTGGTTTGACTCGGAACACCGCAGCCAAGGGAAGGGCCTTGTCTGAATGCTAATGCTAACGGCTCTGTACACGGCTGGTGGCCGTTTGCTCCCGTCTTAACCAGCTGCTAGCCTTCAATGATACGTTTCATGAAAACAAGGCCCTTCAAACGCATGCCCCCTCAAACGCTGTGGTGCTGCTGCTGCTGCTGCCCTAAATGCTAAAGCCGCGGGAGGTCGTTATCACACCTCAAGTAAAATGTACACTTTTACGAAAAAAAAACCACACTAATGTCAAAGAGGAAGCGTCAGGCCTTCACCTCCTGGTCCATTTAATACAGCACAACCTGAATTTATCTGCTGCAAAACCAAATTGACCATGTTCTTTTATGTATGTCTTTATATACATGCAATACATTATGTATGCATGTATGTATGAGTATAAGACCTATGGTTTTATCCATGATATGCTTGATCTATGGCTTAGACACTCTTAACCATTATGAGATTTAAAAGACAAATATGGTGCTATCAGACCTCATATTGGGGTGGTCACAGCTCATGACTGGTCATGCGGACTCATTAATCATATCATACTTAAAAGATGCTACATGTTAAGATTTTCTCTTCGCTATATGTCTGTGCGGCCAGTTGTGGCCGCACGTCCTCCTTCAGATAGAGCAGACTGTCACTGGGAAAAACAGTAGCCCCAGAGAGCGACTTTGTCAGGTCCAGTGTGGTATTTTTGGGGTCAGTTCCCTATGGGAACAGCAGATTGATAGTCATGAAAGGCAAGTCCCAACAGCAAACCAATCATACGGGGCTATGGAATGTACTGTTAATGGTCATTATTCCAATACGACAGTGGTGTGTTAAGAGAAAATCCTACATGTTACTATCCTTGATATATGCAGATCTGTTCCAACAGGTGTTGTTCTTTTTTTTCTGGTTTTTTTTTTTGGTTGTTGTTGTCCTACCAGTGCAAATCGACACCCATGCAGGTTTGAAAGGACAAGAAGTCACATGTAGCCTCCTTCCCCTGATTTCTGACCTCATGGCCTAGTCTGTCAAGGTGTGACGGGTCATTCAGTCGGCGGTGGCGGTGGTAGTGGTCGTTGCCTTTCCTGGGAAATGCGGATGCTGCTTTTTCGGAGCGCATTCCTCACTTTTCCTTCAGCTGCTGAATTGCTTCACCTCAAAAAAAAAAAAGGCAAAGTTTTAGTTGTCAACTAGTGAAGAGGTCCTGTTGGAGGTTAGCACAGTAGATGTTTTACATAGAGCAGAGATCTAGCCCTTCTCGTGTACTGAAAAACTGTTAAAAGCATCGATACCTCATGGGATATCACAGAAAGATATTTTGTAGTTTGCTGTAGCAGATAGCGTTTTGGTTCCATACCGGGGTTAGAGTTCAGCCTCAGCATTCCTGGTGTAGTCATTCTCATATTTCGTGGAATGCTCAAGCTCATATTACCTTCGTATGTCTGACCGAACCAAAGATGCCAACGGCCATGCCCAAATGCTGCTCCCCGGGCCTGGCTTCCTGTCCTTCCAAAAGACAACCCTGCGATTGACAACATGTTAATGTCTTTTTTTTTTCCTTTTTTTTTAATTTCTGTGTGATTTCTCCAATGTCTGGACTTAATAAGCAACCCGGTTTTTCATTGAGCTCGTCTCTGAAGCCCCTCACAGAGGGTCAACACGGTTGCAAGTTGTTCCTCGTTTTGTTTGTAGTTACTCTTGTTAGTAGAATTACTTGTATTATTGCTATAATTTACAAAAATGAAAATCCCATGGTGTGCCTCCTAGCTTAATGGGTTTATAAATGTTTGTTTTCCCTAAAGACCAGCAGTTATACTTTATATAAAAGAAAAATCTTTCCTTATTTTTTATGCCGTTAAAGAAGAAAAAAAGCCTGTTTTCTTTACTCTGGACCCAGTAGCTGCACTGGTATACAATCGCACTGACAGAATAAAAAAAAAAATAAAATAAAATAAATCAATAATAATGACAAATGAAATACAGACTTCAATAAAGTTGTGTTTAAAAATTTTATTAAAAAACATTTAAAAAAAATGGAAAAAAAGACTTTTTGTACATTTAAAATTCTTTTCAAAGGACTATTTTGAATCTAGTTTCAAAGTTATTTTAGGGGTTTTCTATGTTCAGAATTTTTGGGACACAGGCTTATTCTCTGATGTGTCACTGTACAAAATGACTTTTTTCTGTTGCAGTGGCCTGTCGGGCTGGGAGGGTTGCCTGGTGTAACTCCTCATACCAACTTTTTTTTTTTTCCATTTTAATTGTTGATTTTTTTTTTAATTTCTCTGATTTAGTAAACTTGAAAACTTGTTGATGGAATATTATGAACTGGGAACTTCAAAATTCACCCCCTGTAGCGCTAGACCCTTCCTCTTTTCCTGTTGAATTGCTGTTAGTGTGACACAACTTGAAACGGGCATTTATCATGATGGTAGGACAAAAGGAGAAAAAGAAAACACACAAAAAAACTGCAAAAGAAGAGTGGGGAGGGTAAAAGGTATATATAGATGGGTTAACTAAGTATGTAAGTCATGGCTGTGAAGAAATGTAGTTTTAAACATTATTACTTTTTAAATCATTTATTCAATAAAAAATATAAAATCAACTGGAAAAAGAAACGTGTCTGTTTGACTTGTCTTTTCTTTTAAATCCCTTTGAATGCGCCCCAGTTGCCCGCGATGCTCTGCGATCATGTGACCTGAGTCCATTTAGGCCTCCTGATGCCTTCGCTGCCTGCAGGACATGCAGAGCACGCGTTGGGCAAAACAAACAACCTGTGACTGTTGGGCCAGCATCAAGTTTGTTTTTACAGACCTGACATAAAAGATCTATAGAGCAAGAGGTGATCATTTGATGATTTATGCTGTGTAAAAACAACCCCTTTCGCCTCCAGAAACTAAACGTCCCACCAGTAATGCCTAATCTCGCTTTAATAGACATTTCACATGACGTGGCATATTTAATGTTACTTATGTCTAGTCCCTGAGCAGAATACACTAAGAGCTAATACTGTTGCAGTATTTATACGTGGCTGAGCACAGACCAGTTGGAACTGGCTCTATATCTTTGTGAATTCCTCCTCTGTCCGCTGCTTCTGCCTGGTTTGTTGCGCTTACGTGGCTCCACCTGCAGCCTGCCTGGCTGTGATAAGGATTCTCCTCATGCTCGACCTGCCTCTCGACCTCTTCGTCCACCGCTCAGCACGCACGCAGGAGAAATCTGCAGCAGGTGTGTCTGGAGACACTTGCCTGCTGGTGATGTGATTTTCCGGACTCAGCGCTCAGGGGTCGTCCTGGGTAGGTCGGCTTAAGGTCACTCGACCCCCCGAGCCTGAAAAAATAATCCCGATCAGTAGATATCACGATGACGTTAAAAAACAATTTCCTTTTTGCTCCATCTGCCTTTAGGCCCTTTTGTGTTTGAAAATGTGCCGTCCTTATCAGCTCCATTACCGACAGAGAGCCCGTTTTCCTGTTGCCTCCTCTCTGAATGCAGGGCGTCGCTGCCGCCGTGACTCTGCTGGCTCCGTCTGCATCACCGGGCAGACAGCTGTACGCCAAACCTTTAAATCAGTCACCTTGGCGCTCCGCAGAGAGGTCGATTCAAAACGACTGCAGTTGCAGAGAACATAACTCTTCTGTATTTATGAGTCAGGCCGTGCTGGTGAGCTTTGGAATTTTCTACGGAACGACTGTGAGGAACCTAAAGGCAGCTGTGATACTCTCCAGCGGCCTCCATGACCCCACTCAGCTGTAGATGGTGGATTAGTGGACTGTGGGTAATAAATGTATATTGTGCTTAGTGTCGGGAATCACTGCGCAGAAAAGTTTATCTGTGGGTTAATGTCTTCCACATTTATCGTTCCTGTGTTTACACTCAAAGCCTGTTTTAAATCTTTATTCAGGTCTGCTTGGTTCTAGTTTTCCATCCACCTGCTGCACTCCTGCAAAATAATAATTGTATCTTAAAACACCGAAATGAATTTAGGAAGCTTAAAACCAGCGTGGTGCCATTCAAACGCCACACAGCGAGTACGTTGGTGAACTGAAAGCACTTTAATGTTTGACACAGCACTTACACGCAAACCCACTTTTATACAAACGTTTCCCTTCTTGACATCACATTGCAGTGCAGTTTATGCTACAGTAAATTGCATGGCCCTCATACTCAAAATGATGACTGACCAAGTATCGGCTGGGTAAATACAGCAATACTTTCTCTACTTTGTGCAGTTAACTACAGTTTTTTTAATACCCAGGCTGTGACTCAATGCAGCGATAGCTTCAGAGGGATCTTTGTGATGCGTGATCCCAGGATCCGTTGAGATCTCGTCCAAGCTCGGCTGCATCTTCCCAAACGCCGTATTCATTCAGATGACGTGTTCAAGTTTATAATTCAAGGAGTAAAGCACGCACGCACGCACGCGTACACACACGACATTTCCTCAGCAGAAACAATGACACCATCGGAGTCGATCCAGAAAAGCCCGCTCGAAAGCCTCTCCTCGTAACACATCCTCATTTCCCCTAATTAGCACTGGATCTGGAATGGTCTGAACAGAATGGAGACAAAAATCAAAACATAGGCCACTTACAGTGTAAATACAATCCCAAGACTTGTGCAATCGCGTGGAAATAGGAGGCCATGTACACGTGTGCATGTAGAGTGATGAGGACAGCAAGAAGAACCTGGACATGCCGGCAACGAACGAGCATCGGCTTTAACACAGGCTCACGTTCACCTTCTGCTTTAAAACAATGGCAGCTCGCACCATGAACACACGTAGCATCACAACCACATTGAGTTTAACATCAGTAGTGACATCTATTTTCTCACAATGTTACAAAAGGCAGCTTGAGAAATTTCACAAATTCACATACAGTTTTCTTAAAGATCGTATAAAAATACCTGCACAACTCAACAATGCAAACTCCTGCCCTTAAAATGCTGCAAATATGTATTTATATTTTTCTTGCATGCAGATACGTACGCGAGCCCACTACTAAACATTTAAACGACACATTTACTGGCCCTGAAGGGGTCCTGTTTCCCAAAGTAAAATCTGAAATGATGACATAAATTGAGGAAAAGAAATAGTCCGTGTGCATCTTTGTTGGCGTTCAGTCGACTTTCGTTGCTGCGCAGCCGCAACATGTCGGACAGGTTTTTGCACACGGAGCCCGTGTGGTGGGACAGGAGTGTGAGGGCCTTCCCGTGAATGAAGGTGAACAGCGTCTGGTGGCCCGCCGCCCACACCCGGTACCACGGTCCGTAGAAGGGGTCGGACACCGCCGGGCACAGCATGTTGTTCAGGTTGACCTCAGTCACCTGCAAGTGGAGGGCATGCAGATTGAAGGACGAAGAGAAACACACACACACACATACACACACACACACAGCAAGCTGACTTAGTTCAATGTCTCCCAAAACAGCTGATGGTCTTTCGGTTTTGTGTACAGGACTGTGCTGTCACTTTTACAACAACACTCAGCATCTTTTTATCTGTTGGAGCAGCAGAGAAAGAGAGAGAGAGAGAGAGAGAGAGAGAGAGAGAGAGAAAGAGAGGGAGAGGGAGAGCACCTTGCACCACAAACGTTGCATCGCCCGCTGCTGCCAGCAAGACATGATGCTGCAAAAATCCCAGCTTTTTAGTTCAACCTTTCACAAAAGAACCCTGCCAGGCAGCACCACCACCAGCAGTCAAACACGTTGTTGTCAGCTGTTGTCATGGCAGCTAAGGGTTTTACCAGAAGTGCTGTCGTTATCTGCCACTGACATCTGTGACAAGGACAATGGCCATTCTACCTGCGACCTAAAGTGATTATAATCTGCCTTTGCAACCGTGTCTTATTCGAAAAATAGGTTTCGGCCAGGTTAAGTAACATAGAATTTACAGCTAAAAGTTAAAAAAATCACAATCAAAGCTGCAGAAAGCTGCATGGCTTGCTAAAACGTGCTTGCTGGCTTCAAAACAATCATTATTCAGCCAAGAAGCCCAAGTGGTGACGTCAGGGACAAGATATCTGGAGTACCGCGCGGTGGCCGGCAGGTGGCGCTGTCTTACCAGGCCAAGGAGCTGCAGGAAGACGAAATGGTAGAGGAACATGATGCCGTTGGACAGCAGCGCCCACCACATGTCCCCCACAGGTTCAGGCTTGTAGGCACCTGGGACATATGCATGTGGACATATGCAATGATTCCACTGAGAGGAAGTACTACAAATGTCCTAGTAATATAATAGTAACGCACCTCCTCTCTGACCTGTAGAGCAAACTGAAATGGCAATAATGTACTTTTTTTGTTTGTTTTCAAAAAAGTGAGGATGAAATCTACCGTTCTGATTCACCTGTGTGTGCCCATATTTACATTAGACGTGAATGTCATCTGTTTATCAAACTTTGCAACACCCTACCTTTAAATCTAAACAGTCTGCAGGATGTGGTCTAAAACTAGCTTTTCCTGTTCCATTACAAGTAGCAATAATTACAGGAAGCATGCAAAGGTATTACAAAAAGCCCTGGTTTCAAACAGTGTCAAACATCAACAATTTAATATAAATTCTATTAGGGTAATAGAACATATTCATATTTAAAAATGGTAATATAGCTTCTAGAATCTTGTACTTTATTTTATAAATAACATACTGTACATGGTTTGTGAAATGTCTTTTTAAAGTGTCTGAGGGCAGCCTCATCAATTATAGCGGCTCTGAGGAATTTAACGTTAGTTTGTGTTGGAAATACCAGCTGATGAGAGCGGCGGGAGCAAAGATGGTAAAACAGGTATTGTAAGCCAGCATGGCCATCATGTCCCAGCCACAGAAAGACGGAAGCCATACCTCCTTTCCTGAAAAGGTAAAGAGGCACCAGGTACAACATGGAGTGCTGGATATAGTAGATCTCTTTTTCAAATGGGAGCTGCAAAGAGAAAACAGGGAGTTTTGACATCAAACATGTGCCCAGGAGCTTGTCTTCAGTCTGATCACGCAGTTCTGTTAGTGTCATTGAGCAGTGAGAACTACTAAGATGGACTACAAAATGAAATTAAAACAAGCGACTTCTCCAGGTCTACTACTTCAGTCCATTTGGCAAATAAATCCTCATTTTTTGCTGTGAATATCTATATATTTACTATAAAAAACCCCCTCTGTTCCAGACTATAAGGACCAGCTCTGTGTTCTACATTAAAGATAAAAAAACACACTCGCAGAGGATCTGAAATGCAGAGATAAGAGTCAGAAAAACCAGGGCGACACCCTGCAGCATCCAGGTGTTTTCGGAGATTACATTTTTTAATTTACTGTATTCCAATATATTAATCATAGCCAATTTTATGACTCTAACTGCCTACATTTATCCTCCTGCAGAAGAGTCTTGATGAAAGCAAAAAAACAAAACAGCATGAACAAGAAGCGAGGGGACAGATTTTTCTGTTGAGAGGTCATAAAACCAAAATACATGGACTGCTTCACGCTACAAATCAGACCTAACCTCAAGGACAAATAAAAAGCCTTGAAAGGACGGAGTTCCTGAAATAGGCTTGTGAAACTGATGGAGCCTTCCCAGCACTGTTACTTACAAGTCGGGTGTTGACTACTGGGAACAATAAAGCCAGTAAGGCACCATTCAGCATGTGGACCTGCAGCCTGGAGGCACAGAAACAAAAAAAAATCAGCCCAAAACCCGAGTCCATCTGTAAAAGGACGCCACAAGCCCGGCCGCTGCTGCGTTGACACCGGTAGGAACTGATAACAGCCAGAAAGGAGCAGCTGGGCCAGGCGGAGCTTGCGCGGCGTGGGTCCTCCCTGATGCTGTTCCAGGCGGCGGCCCCTCGTCCGCCGTCATGGTCGGCTCCCAACCAGGTGCTTTGGAGGAGCCAGGTCAGGTCTTCAGGCTCGGCTGCTGGACCGACTCGGGCAGGGAGGGTTCTGGGGTTGACGCTCAGCCTCTTGCTATGCGGCGCGCGTCCTCTCCGACAGGAGGGGGATGCTAATTCAGCCAATTTGTACACATCCAACGTGTTTCTTTTGTCCGCCGATTATTTGACAGCGCGTACCGGCGGCGTAGGGAAGCCCCAGAGCTTACGTGTCAACGTGCGGACCTACATCTGTATCAGGCGGCTCACTTTACCAGAGCCTGGGAGGCTTTATGACAGCCGAGGTTGGTGGGAGAACAGCGGTGAGCACAAATGAGCCACTCTGGAGGCCTCCAGACCTCTGGGAGAGAACCCCAACCTGCTCCGTTACATCCCGCTTCATTTATTGACCCTCAAGCACCTTCGACTTCTTTAAACTGAAAACGATTGAAGATTTTCTTGCCAGTGCTTCTTCACATTCTTCCCGTTTTGCAACATTTTCACTTCTGCCAAACTCTTGCAGTGGAAATAACTATTTATTTCATAAAAACCTTGTACTTTTCCTTGAGTTGGCGTTCCTTTCAAACCTTTTCAAATGCTGTGTTTGCGTGTTCCCCTCAAACTTGTCCGACACTCTTGTTGTTGGTCCTTTCAGGTAAAAGAGTGAAAAACAAACTGCCTCGACTCCCCGTTTCTGTCCACAGCGCGCCCTCAGAGCAAACCCTGGCACTGTTTATGGCTGAACAACATCGGCTTTTTTATCCCTTCTGGCAAAAGCACAAACCTTCCTCCTGAATAATGAAGAGGCCTGGTCAGAGTGGCTGTTAATGGAGGAAGAATGAAGAACCACTTTAAATGCAATACGGAGGAGAAAATGGACAGTCCTGTTAGCATGGCCACGGCTTTTATACAAATGTTAAATCCCTGTTTAGGCAAAAATGTGCTTTTTTTTTTTTGGAACCACCTTTGGGTTGAGGGTGGTGACTAAAGAATGCAAGAAACAAAGTGCCCATCATCTTTAGAGCGAAAGCACGGAGTTCTTTTTACGAGAGAAAACAGTGGACACGAACTCACCTAAAAACCACCATGGCTGTTTTACACGGCGGGCAGGCCAGCAGGAAGATCTGCGGAGGAGAAGAAGAGATGAGGAAACACATTCAACAGACAACCCAGCCCGTCAGCCCGAAGGTCTGTTGTGTTGCAGAAGAACGTGAAGCAGATCCGAGAAGACCCAGCAGCAGTAACAATCCTGACACCTCGGTCCATTTTCTAAAAAAGGCTTAGGCTTAGGCTTAGGGTTAGGGCTAACACTAACAGCACTAACCCAAATTTGACATCCCTCCAATTATGAACCACCTTTCTTATCATCGTAGTCTTTGTATTACACCCTCCTAAAGTTACACAACAATCAAGGTTCCCGCTTTGGCTACAGAATGAATTTAGTTAGAAAGCTTTTATAGGCAGCCACCCTGCAGTTCAGGCCCACTAACTACAGATGGTTAAACCTTAATGTGGGTGACTTGGTGAGATCTTCAGGCTGATATTAACCCTCTCTCTGGCTCTGCAGTCTGAAACACAGCTCCTAAACTAGATGTGATGTCAGATTACTTTAGTTTTCTGTGTTTGGTTTGTTATTGCAGCAACTATAACATCATTATCTACCTCCGACAGTTTCAAAAATGTCCGCATTCAAGCGATTTCAAGTGAGTGTGCACTATTTAGCTGATTTCTTTTTACATTATAGTTGTAACATGCAAAATGAGGCTGTGGTCATTCCCTAAACAAATGTTTTGTTGTTTTTTTGGTTACTTTTAGTTTTAAAAATATTTACATTGTTGTGCCCTTCAATAAGTAACCCTTGCTGGTCAAAAGAGAAGGAAAAAACAAGCAATATTTAGTAAGAGATTTGCTACAAACACCAAACTTGAGTTTCTGGCGGCTGTAAAATGAAGTTTTGCTACCCGGAAGTGCAAAGATGGGAAGCGAGTAAAGATCCAGGATTAAAAGAAAACGCACAGTGTGTGCAAACATTTTAATGGCTGCAGCTGTCGGGGTTGATGCAAACACAGCCAGGAGAGTCGGTGCATCCTTACCTGGACCATGGTTATGACATGGCAGGGGTTCAGCAGATAAATCACCGTCTTGGTCGCAAATTTGAAGCCGACCTCCATTCCAAAAGTCATGCAAAGGGCCACCAGCAACAGGTTCTTGCCTAAACTATCCTCCTTCGCCTTCGGGTGATCTTCTCCCACCGCACCGAGGTCTCTGGAGGTTCCGATCTTCTTCAGCGCCACCCCGACCTCCACCAGGGAGACCAGGACGATGATCAGGCTCTCAATGGTGCGCTGCTGCGGGCTGAGGAAGGCGGCACACTCGGGCCCCCCGTTGCCTTCAAACTTCGGGTCCACACCGCCGTAGACCCAGTCCAGCAAGCTGTAGATGTTATATCTGGACACATTCATCTTCTCGTGTTGGAAAAGATACGAACAAGATGGAATAGAAGACGTGACTCCGACTTCTTGGCGAAACATGAACTGCAAGATTTCCCTTCTGTAACTGATGTCGCGGTGGAGGAGTGGACATGTATTTACCGTCTGGGCGTGCTGCTTCTCGCTAAATTACAAAACCACCTCATCTACAGCCGGATGGGGAACTCGGGCTAGCAGCAGGGGGCTGGGGTATCCAAGACTAACCGGAGCAGCGGCTGGAGAGGCTGGCCACCAAAGCATCTATCTTACGCGCACCGACAGTCGCCCAGCCGGTAGGAACATCAAGTTGGTTTTGGTTTCATACATGCACAAAGCACCGTGGCTACTGCTCATATTTACACTAAGCTGAAAGGAGGCGTGCACAGCGTTTCTTTAGCATGTGTTAGCAACGGCGCACACCGCACAGTGGACGGTTCCAGCTAGCCTAGCTAGCTAGCTGGCTAACCCCACCGTGTTGAACTGAAGGTGGGCCTCTTTTACCCTGAATTTAGCCTCTCAGATCGCACGCCAACTTTATTTTGACATCATTTTTTAGTAATTACGAAAGTAACGTGTCATATTAATCGCAAAACAGATAGTCAGACAAAGAATGTTGATTTTACATCCAGTCAGTTTTTGCAACTAGTGTGAAGTAGCACACGCGTGTTAGCCTTGGACATAAAACAATGGTGACGCCGAAGTATCAGTTTGTTTTCGAGGCATCTATTGTACACATAAAATAAAGTGTTAAATGTTTTATATGTGACGGTTGCGTTTGAAAGTTTTAGCATGGCCAAAGTAGTTCCAATGACTTTTGCCTGACAGTCTAGTGTAAGGGGAAAATATACCATGTCTAGAGAAGCACGTCACACGTGACGTTGGTGACTGTTGCATTCATGAGCATCGGGAATTTTGAGCTACTCCAGTTTCTCCTGAGCTACATCGCTGGATATAAAGTCAGTCCTTGAGGTAGTGACGTGCAAGGATTATATAAGAAATATTTTCATCTCAGACCACGCAATAATGCTGAAAATCAGACTTCTTCTTCATAGGAAAACATTTTTGGTGAAATAGTTATTAGGTTACCTAAAGCAACAGGGTTCTGTGGGGACATAATGAACCAGGGATGTCCAACCCAGCCCTTTGACTGCCACAGTCCAGCAGGGGTTTGTAATCTGATGGATTACCCTCGCTGGGCTGGGTTGGACAGCCCCTTATGAACATCCTGTGGAATCTTTGTGAATTTTTGCTGCTATAAATACATTTTCTTCACACTAGATAGTCATCTTTGCTCCTGGACCAGTATGAGTTCTCTCCACAAGTGTATTGTCTTGTAAATGCTCTTCGTTTTACACTGCATTTCTTTTTTGCTGACTTTCTTATTATTCACATCAGTGACTTCCATATTAAAATGCTTTGTCCCAGTGACAGCAGTGCATATTTATCAGCTAAAAAGCCAATATTTTATCAGAAAGTCCCACCGGGGTGATGCAGTGGAGGCAGGGAACTGACATTGGCTGAAGAAAACCAGAGTGGTTTCATTTTCAGCTGCACGTGAAATTGCTTTCACTAGCATTCAGACATAAGAGGCAGGTCACACGGCGCTTGGTTTAAAGCTTTTAGAGTCAAACGCCACAAAAAAAGAGAATGTATTATATACTTATGAAAATATAAGTTATATATATACTTATGTATATAAGTTAAGAGTCTGTTTTTAGCTGGTGTTATGGACCACCGTCCAGTCCCAGTTTGGTCAGTTGAAAAACTCAACCACACACATTTTATAGGACTGTAAACTGGCTCCCGAGGCGACCAGGAGCATCAAGCAGACCCTTTCTTTAACCAGCTTTATCGTTTAAGGGCAACACCGAACGTTCCCACGGCCCCATGAGGCAAAATAGGCCTATGTGGGCCAGAACCCAGCCCCCGGGAGCTGCAGAGAGAGGCAGGGTCAACGATCAACTCCCCTCCCAGCACTTGATCCAGGGGGGGATAAAGAGCTGAGCTGGTCTCTTGGCTCCACAGGGCGAAGTTGTGTGCCTGAGAGAAACATCTTGGCATAATCAACACCCTTCGGGTCTGCTGGATAAACAGCCAGTTGACCACAGAGTGAAGACAAAGAACAGCTGAGCTGGGAGGAAAAACAGCCGTTTCAGTCCCACAGAAAACTGCTGTTTTTGTGTCTTGATGCGCTGCAGTGCACGTGGGGTCGGGCTTGAAAGCGAATGCTCCAGGAAAAAAATGACTCAGAGCTTTTATACGTAGTTAAAAAACAACCCTTTTAATCATTAGTCGGAACATTTTCTTCTCTTCCTCTTGATAACCAGGATACAGTAAGTATTACCAGCTAGTGCTCTCCAGAGCAGTCTTAGTTTTATTATACTCCCTACTGTGTTTGCACTGCAGAAGCACACACACAACTTTTCATAGCTTCTACCTTTCTTGTTTTCTCTGTACATAATGTGTGAGATGGTACATATTTATACTGATTTAACATGCGTGTGACACAACATTGTAAGTAATTTTAATCAGGTTTGTTCAGGTGTGTGATCTAAATGTTTTGTACAATGCATATTTGGTGTGAAAACCATTCAGTAAATGATAAAAACGGATCTATTTTTGCAGCCGTGTGAGTTTGCAGCTTATACCTCATGTCAGGTTTGTAGTTCCATCTTCCAAAGGTTGATTCAGAGCTGGTTTGATACTCAAGAATTCCATTTTGCAAAAATTATGAGCTGTGTATTTCCACAACTGAGTCAACACCCTGTGCAAATAATAAATGGATTATGGCTGACAGAGGCACACGTGGAGGGAGTTGCACAAAATCCCTTACCACACTTGTCACTTCTGCCAGTTAACAGCTGTTATTTGCTCTTCTTCTGCAAATGCAAAGGAATGAGACTAATCACGCCATATTTTACACATTTCACGGACAAGCCCGTGAATTTGGTGAATTTGGTGAATCAGGCCGCAAACCCCAGCCTTTCCCCGCTGTTTTCGCCACGAGGGGGCGGTGTTTCCATTTCACCTTCCTGTCAGCAGTTCAGCGGTTCTTCACTTACTTTCATTCTGCTTCTACAAAAAGACCCTAAAAAGTCAATCACGTATGCAGTTGACATTATACCCTGATCAATGCGAGTCCACACAGTTTAACAGCAAACTTTTTGTTGACTGTGTTTACTTTGATTTTGCATCCAATCATTTCATCATGAAAGATTGATTTTTAGTGTAGACTGATGGACAATAACGACAGGGTCTACAAGCCTACCGAGCCTGCTGTTCATGCATAAACTATAGGAAATCATCTGTCTCCATTTAATGTTCGGCCATATATGTACTGCTAATGCGTAATTGATTTTTTTTCTCCACTGTGCAGAAGATTAACAATAAATACATGTTGCCAAACAGAAATGGAGGACCCAGTAATTAAAAAGCAGTTGTGGACAGCAGGCCCCGAGGAGATAGAATATAAATATACAGCAAATAAAGTATTTTGTAGCTGGAATCAATGCACTCCTGAGAGCGACTGCGCATTCAGAGCCTATACTCCCGTCCTTACCGCAGAGCAGGATCAGTCAAGGATATTAATCTAAACATCAGTCATGCATGGGGAACACCCCACAAGGAGAGTAAGGCTGCTCATCCATGCATCTCCCAGGGCCCGTAAGGCGGGTTTTGAGGAAGGGAGTTGAATGGGTAAGTATGTCAGGCTATCATCTTTCAGGCCATGTAAATGTGGGCTGACTGCAGGCACACCCACAATCAAACAAGAGTGGGAATTGTTGGCCCCGTCAACACTGAAACCTGCACACTCCAGCACAATCCACGCTGCGTTACGCCACATTTCTCAGACGCGAGGCTGCCACGGTCCACACCAGCGAAAAAGGGCCGCACACCGCAGCTATTCAGGGAGAAAAAGAAGCTATATTCCATAGATAAATGTTAATGTGATTCGTTTTATTTCTGTCTAATCCCGCAGCCATTTCACATTAAGCCGCACAAGGAATGGAAAGTATTCAAATTCAGGGCCAGTCGATTTTCTTATTGCATACGCCCTGCATTCCATTTTTTCTCATCACCTTCAGAAAGGAGTGTCGCTCCTCCTCTTCTTCCTCTGCTGCTGCTCACGCTGGGTAATCTTCCCAAGGACAGCTGTGGGAGCCCATTCTGACTGCAGGGCGTGTGACTTTCCCACTCCACAGCTGAGGGAACGTGCATCCAGTGTCCCCGACTTAAACCACCATAATATTCATACCTGTCTCCCTGGTGTCAGCTGCTCACCACTGCATCCCCGCTGATAAATGGCCCTTCAGTGGTGTTTGCACCAACCGGTCTCGTCATTGGTGCGTAAAAAACCATCATCATTTATCAACTCATTTCTTTACAGGTGGCAGACCATCAAAGGCATCATTGATCTGTCATTTCCAGCTTCATTATGCTCAGTTTAAAGCACTAGAGGGCACAGCACACTAATAGTTTGGTCCCCATTGCAATTCTAATCATCTTTTAGTGCGTTGTAGTATTGGAAGACGTGTTATGCATCTAGGCAATTCAAATATTCAATTATTAGTTTGACCAGTTCGGATAAAGAGTTGTAATTAATAACAAAAGCCACAGCAGCCTGGAAAGCCTCCAGGCTGAGAGTTCATTAAAGTGGGGATGCTGCTAAAACAAAAGAAATCAAAACAAGTTGATTTTGCCTGACAGAGATTTACACTTTAATCTGCTGACCCCTGTCGCCAGTGTTACGCTCTAGTTACGCAGCATTGTGCGTCTGGAACTGTTACTGTGATTTCTGAATGATTATTCTGTCACTACCTTATAAATCAGAAGTACCCTGTTTACCATCAGTACAACATCTGCAGATAAAAAAAAGACCTGGAGATGGAATCAAAGAAACCCCTCATGTGCAAATGTGACTGTAAAGGTGCGTTCTGGCATGAAATCACCTGGACGGCTGACGTGGCCGTGCAGCCCTGACAGGAAGGCTGTAAGTGGGAGCTGACAGCGAGGACGCTGGACAAGACGGTGCGCTCGCCACATGACTGTGATTACAGATAATAAGCTGCCTTTGTCAGAGACACCTGGCTGGCAGTAAAGGTCAGACTTTTAGAGCCCAGAATGGAGACGGCTACCGTAATGGCACATTTACCAGATCTGTGTCCTCTAGCGCTCTTCTGCTCCTCTGCTGGTTAGCCTGGAACCATCATAGTTCACAGCCATGATAAATTACATGACTGGATCAGTCTGGATGTGTTTGAAATTAAAATTTAGTTTACCTGCAGAGCAAATCCAATTAGCGAATAAGATTCCTGGAATGTTCTCAGGGGCTTGTATTAATGACTCGGAACATATTGCGGCGCGCTGTTGAATGAGATGCTCGAATCAGTCCAATCAGCTTTGAGTCGAGGATGTAATGAAGCTTTTTCTGGTGTCAGTCAGCGAAATGAAAATCATCTCCAGCAGTAACAAGGCCAAAATTAAAAACCAGCTTTCACCATAATAATTATCGAGCATTTTTGTTGCTGCATCTTCTCCAGTCATTACGGAAAATATTTCATCCTAGCATTGAATGGGTTTGTGTTTGTGGTTTTTTTAAAAAATCTAATTAATGCTTTAATAATAATCTGTCCGCTCGCAGACGACGTGATTCACCACAAAAACTGTGTATACAGCCGTTAATCCAGGTTTTCTTGCAGGGTCAGAGCCAATATTTAGGTTTTCCTCTTGTTTAAAGTGTACGGTGAACTACAGGGGTTAACTCCAGCCCCATATCAATAATTTAGTTTATTTTGCTTGGGGAGCTCTGTGTTTTGCTCACTAAGAAAGAGTTCAGAGTCACTCTTTTTCTTTAGGATTAAAAAGATTGAGACTTTAATTATACAGACTAATAACTGTTGGAAATGTCTGGTAGGGGTTTCTTTTTTAACAACACTTTTTTTTTTTTTCAGAAAACCTCTCTTTTTTATTGTGTTGCTGCAGCATGAATTCCTTAATGCCATCTGGGTTATGAAAGATTACGCAGAATAGATTATGGGAGTGTAATTTCCATCAGAACACCTGTTGCTGCTCATTAGATGGATGCACCAGCTTATTCACACGGAGCGTGGGCATCAGGGGCGCTCTACGTACTGCACAACGCTAGAACGAAGAGCTTCTTGTAAAAAGTTTAAGAGATTGTTTCCTGTATCACAGCAAGCATAAGCAAGCAACGGAAGGAAAACGCATGGCGGTGCTTTACAGGGCTCGTTTTCCCAGTGGTGCTGAGAAAAACGAGACCTTTTAGTTCCCGACATAATGGCGTTCCTGTACATTCGAAGGCCCCGGCAGTGCAGTCTGAACTGTACGCTTGAAAATTCACACCCAAACCCAAAGCCCTTATTGCTCTGCTGAGACTACAGTAGATTTAACGTTTGAGCTCTTCCCATCTCCCCCTTTCCAATTTGCAAATCCGAGGTGATATTTCGGATATTGATTGCTCCAAAAGCCGAGGCTTGGGGAAAAAACTTAAAAAAAAAAAGGCCTGCATTCTGTGAAAACAGAAAGAGAAAAGCTTTGAAGCTTACCAGGTTTTAAATGACTTAATTTTTTATGAAGTCAAATAAGCTGCTGCTACAGTCTGAGACAAGCGCAGCCTCGAAAAATCGGCATGCTGATAACGGCTACACCGCTTCCTTTTTTCTGCTCCATTGTCGCCTGAGTGTCACAAAAGCACAGATTTCAAACCTGTGAGTTAAGATCATAAATGATCAGAAAAATCTTTGACTGGTAGTACAGTTATTTGGGTACCGTTGTCTACTGAGGGTTGTGCTTTGGCTTGAGCAGTAAAAGGCCTGTTATTGGTCTTGAGGCCAAATTAGACGCTTGGACTTTTGAGGATCATTTGCCCAGAAGAAAAAAAAAAAAGCTCATAATAACTCAGAGACAAAATACACATTTTTTATTCTTCATTTCCATTCGCTACATCTCGTACATTAAAGACATGAACCAGAGAAGAGGAAACTGAGTCCAGTCACCGAGCGCACACCGTGGGAGACCGACTCCCTGACAACAACGCACAGTCCACCACGGTCCCCGCCGCTGTCTTTGAGGAGGAGGACGTCTCCGAGCGCCTGATGCATACAGGGACATGCAGTGAAACAGCTGGAGAGAACACAGTGTGCACTACTCTGCTGGCAGACGGCCGCTAATTCACAGTTAGATTTGCAAAGTGCACACAAGGTAGTGATCTATAAAAGCCTGATGGAGATCTCCTCTACTGCGCTGGATGGATGACACCAGTACTTTTCAAACGTAAACAAAAATGATGTGACTTATACGATTCACAAAAACTATTGGAGTCGTTTTTCACAATATCTACAGAGTCACAAGTCGGTAGCACGATTCCGAGAGATGAGGTTTGTTGCCATTAATTTCATACTAATTTGGTCAGGATAACTATTTGACTACAGCGTTTTACTCCTCGAGAGATTTGCATTAATGTTGCAGAGGTGACGTTGTATAAAATATACTATTTAATGCCATAGTGAATAGCATAAATATACTCCTATAGTAATATACTCTAGATATACTCTTATATCATATTGGTTGACACATTTTTGCTAATGTTAACTCTGGCCCTGAAAGCAAAAGATTAAGCAGACAAATCACACAATCTGAACACACTGTACATGGGCAACGATGCAGAACCAAGTCCTGTAGATTCGAAGCCGGAGCACGTAACCTCATCAAACCGTGACGTTATTTTAACAACTGCGAGTGTTTTCAGCACTCAGATGTTACATGATCCAGCAACGCTGATGCTACAGTGACTCTGGAAAGGTTTCTTCCACCAGCCTTTTTTTGTTTTTGTTTTTTTTTTTTTTGATACATTTTGAGACATTTTGAGAACAAACTTACTGCGGCATATTCATACAGTGGCTATTTAAATCACAAACTCAATAATAAGGCATAAATTAAATCTAACAGTAGTGTCACAAATCAAGCCTTTCAAATCCTGGTGAACCATTTTTCTCTCTAATTTCTATTAAATTACAGGAATTTTCTCCCTTTATTTACAAATATTACTACATATAAATTGATTGAACATTTATGAGGCATTTTGCTATATTTTTAATTACATGTGTGGATACATGTTATGGTCTATAAATGTGTTTTTTTTTAGTAAAGCTGTTTTTCAAGTGGATTTTTACTGCTGTAAATAGGTTTAATACAGACAGAACTGCTCTGTAAATGTGTCTCTTTTGGCCTTGGTACACAAGCTACGAGTAAATGTGTGATTATTCACCACTGAGATAACTTTGAGACAGGTTACTTTCCCAACTCCCAGCTGCTGTGTCTCCATGCGGCTGCTAACACGCACAACCACAATCCCATTACTGAGAAGAATAATGGACGAATCACAACCGTGCGTCATCGTCCTGAATTAGCAGCAGCCAGTAGACTTCAAAAACCGGAGGGGAGGATTCGAGGTTTAATTGGGACAAAATGGAAAGAGTTATATAAGAAAATGAGTCGCCATGTCCTATACTGACTCTGCATAATTTTTATATGGTGTTAGAGAATACAACTAGCTATTTAAATATGTAATGCACAAGGGCACATCCACCTGGCTTGCAAACGAATGAGCCCTAAATATTTGATGATCTCCTCACAAATCATGTCTACATAGTCATTGTCTGAGTTTATAGTGTGAAACTGGTGAACCAGGAGATGAACATTCAAGCAGGAAGTGAACAGCAGCCTTGATCACAGTATTTATTCATGGGATTACTAATAATTTTATCTACGAGCTATGAACATTGCAGCTTTCTACTGCAATGTTACTTTCTAGTTTTTCAAAATAACTACAGGCATAACTCTAGTGTTTGTTTCAGATAACCTAGTTTCATCTGTGTGCTGCAAAAAAGGGTAAACAATAGCCTCTGCTAGCCTTAAAAATGTTTGTACCAAATCAATATTCACAAACAATCGTTGTGAGGTAAAATTTATGCAAATGGCCTGAGCTAAGAAACGATCACTGATGACTTACTGGGATAAACTGCAGAGACATGAACATAATCCCTATTTCAGTGTGACAAAACACCGTTATCGGAGGCAGCAGACATACACAAGTACAGATTGTCATGCATTAACCTATGACTGATACGTTATACATAGTTTAGTGGTATTAACACGGCTGTAAAGAGGCCACAACACAGCTGAGTCAGTCCCATATGTTCATATCACTAAAGATATGTTCTTTTTTTCCCACTGCATGCTGGGGTCTAAAGTACAGTGGTCATCAGTCTACGCTTGAGATAAATACCCAGTAAAATACCCAGTGCATCAAACAATGTGTAGTAACACACGTCAGCAGTTAACAAAAATATGTCACGAAAAAAGCTGGAGACAGTCACCACAGCTAGAGCAACTTTCCGTCATTGTTACATTAGGCCTTGAATTTACACTTTAGTTTTCTTTATTAGCAGCACCTCCAACGTTTCAATTCAAAAATATGACACGACTGTGGCAGTCAAATCCACAGCAGAGTATCTGACACAACCAAGTATAAAAGAGCACAAATGCTTCAAAGTGTTGCTTATGACAAAGCAGAAATGCAGATGGAGCCCCAAAACAACAGCTGCAATCAACGCAGGGATCCGGGATCCGGCATCCGACGTGTTGAAAGTACAAAATAATCTCATCTTCTTAACATCGCCACAGAAATGTTTAATAATAGCCAAAGCAGAAGTCGATGTCAGTCTGAGGTAATAGCGGCAGTTTGCTTCGACTGCTCGGCTTGCCAGCCGAAAAAACACAAACGCACGTGGCAAATGTACGCTCTACTTCAGCAGCTTTTCATTATCTTTTGAAAAGAGGGAAAAGGCCTTTTTACCTTCCACGCTGATCATCACGCTCGAGACCATAATTCAGTGGGCGGAGCAAAGCCACATATTACAGCCCACAGAGCCTGTGCGGGCACCAGTTTGCATTTAGGCACCACACAAGCTTTTGTGCATATGTGCACTATAAATGCAAGCGAGTCATTATTACTGCTAATTTATTTGATCGCGTATGCTTTCACCAAGGCACATAGCTTCTGTCACTGAACAAACTCAGCCAGTTAAAACATTGAGGGCCACTGGACTGGAAAATATACAGGCAGCCCTGTGGGACGTGAAAGCAATTCCAGATGATACTGGGTCGTGTCTGTTGAGAATCAGCACGGGCTGAAGGCCAGACGCTGACAATTATTAATGACGCTCCTGTGGAACTATACAGGCTGCCCCCGACAAACCCGCCGCAGTGAACCTACTGTCGAGCAGCTTCTCTGCTGCTTTAATCCTTCGCTGTTATGTCTGCGTGCGCGCACGTGGCTAACTCGATGGATATGTCAAAACCTGCTCATCTGTAATGAGCTGCAGTGAAAACTTCAAAGACATGCTGGCTCTAACTTATTCAAAGCAAAGCTTAAACATGTCAAAACATCGAAAACACAAATTCCGACTACTTTACGGAGACAGAAAGCAATCGAGATACAGCAAAGGAACACTTGCTTACTCACAACGGAGAAACAGGGCCAGAGCTAAGTTAGGAGGGAAGGAAGGAAACGCGGTTTTAACGCAGTCTAATGTGATGGTGTGCTCCCTCCAAGCTATGACAGGGAATATATGAGTTTAGAGTTGCTTTCCCTCTACACAGACGTGCAAATATTAAAACCTCGAGAGAAAAAAACCTCTAAAAACATGATATGAAACGCACACACGTCCTTTCCCACTCACCCACCTGCACGCAAACACACTCACACAAGGATGGAATGGACTCCTGCAAACACATCTGCCCTTCCAGCCAAAACAAGATCGAGCCAACATCGCCGTGGAGCTCAGTTTAGGTTGTTCGCGCTCATGATGATGGGCTTCCTGTTGACATATGTGGCCCAGTAGCCCAAGTTGAAGATGAAGAACAGAACTGGGAAAATGATGCGCGATATTTTGTCCACTATGCTGACGCGGTTGTAGGATTTCTTGGCCTCTGTGTAGGGGTCGTCCATTTTGTGCAGGTAGTGCTGTTTGGCCGGCGCGCCGGCGGTGGCGCTCTTGGAGATGGTGGTTAAGCCCTGGTCCTTCGCCACGTTGATGGCGTAGGTCGTCCCAACGATGTTGAAAGTGTTGTTCGTCTTTTTGGTCAGATTCTCAGATTCTCTCCTCTGAAAAGAGAAGAGGCCATAAAGCAGAGGCCGTTATGGTCGGGGGGCAACAAACTCAACAATACTTCCATTTGAACTCATGAAGAGGAAATAGAAGCAACACCACGAGACACGACACACACAAGAACAAAACAAAAGCCTAACCATATCTTTAATCCTGGCCATGTTAGCCTGAAACGGTTCCTGAAAAGAAAAGTAGAAAAGAAAAAAATGTTGACCAATTATATTAAAATTACCCAACTTACATCCTCTATTAATCAGTGTTTCACTAGAAGTGCCTCTGAACATTTGATACCATTAATTTTATTGAGTTCAATCAACAATAATACAAGCCTGGACTCCATAATAATAATAATAATAAATAGTAATTAAAGACAAAAAACTGGCGAACTTAAGCAACGATGAAATTTAACGTGACAGCAGGTCCAGGCTGGAATCGGCCTCTGATGGCCGAGAGCCGGTTTAGAGACAACGCAAGAAGCACAGCGCCTAAAAACATGCCTGACAAACCGCATCTCTGAGAGCAGTCAGGCCTCTTAAGGCAAACAGCTAGCGATAAAACAAATGCGACAAAGGCGGCGCACGATAAGGGTTGCTGGAGGAGCTTCCTAGTTCTGGTGACAAATCTTAAGGCTGTCGCTCTTGTTGAATCGCAGGGGGAGGCAGGGTTTTATTTGCCAAACTGGCGCGCTCAGATGGCTAAACTTGCCTCTCCAGAGATTCTGTCAGCCTTAAAAAGAGCAATGCCAGGACAAGTAGGGCGCCAAGATTAATCGTCGAGCAAATATTCAGAATCCTGTTGGAGCATGTGGTGTGTCGGTCCGCGCTGGGGGGTCATAGCCTTTGCATTCATCCTGGCCGCGGCCACTTCACTTTCATCACCGCAGCGGGACTAAACCATGTGTCAGGTTGCTTTTTTGCACTTTCTACCTCCACCTTTTTGTTGCAAGTCCAGCTCCAGCCTGTGCTCTACTTTTTCAGCTTCATTTAATTTTCCCTTCTTTCCTTTTGACACTATCTTTTTAATTAGCATTACTAATGCACTCTCTTTGCTCTCCTCCGAAATACTTCACGGTGAATCTCCTCCACGGTTTATTCTCAATTGCTCTGTTTATTCTTTAGCCCAAATATTCAATCACTCGTACATTTGCCAGAGAAAACAAATGCCAAATATAACGTGTGAGGGGCATGCATATTTCAACCAGCTTTTGATGGAAAATGCAATTAGAGGAGGGAGAGATGTGGCAATATCATGAATCTGGTGTTGAAACCCTGATGATTGTGATCAGTGTTTCCTCTTCAAGACAGCAGGAGAAGGATGATCACGCTCGTATGCAAAGACAGCGGCTAACAGACCTTGCAGACAGCTGATTGCATTAGGCAGAGAAACAGTGGGCTTGCGCCTGAAGCGCTCCATCTCAAGTCAATTAGAAGTGGAAGGATGAAGAGACACACTGTCGCGCCTGTGGATACCCAGGTCCTTTTCCCAGGGTGCTGATTTAAATCTAACACCATCCCGATCTTCCTCTGTCAACCAGTGGCTTACATCTGCAAAAAGAGTCTACGGGGGCATGTCACATGACCCCTTCCACAGCCCCCTGAAATGCTTTACCCTCGTTGTGAATGATGCTCTTTGTGCACGTAGGCGACAAACAAAGCAAGTGAAGTCATCTTCTGCCGCTTCTTGTTAGACAGTCCGTTAATTCTCATGGCTTAATTATTGGTGAAGACATGTGCAGCATTGGGCTGGGTGCGTGATTTCACGAACCCAACGTGACACAGTTCATTATTTTTCTCTGGGCAGCCACCGATTCTTGTGTACGGCTTAGAGACAAGTTAACGAGCTGCAGGCCCAAACACACATCACATCTATTGACCTTGTCTCTGTCGTGATTGCAAATGGTTGCATTGAAGCTTCTTGAGGGGTGTGATCAGATATCCCGAGGCTGGTGTGGCTGCGTCCTGCTGTCTGGAGTTCGGTACTTGTGTGTGCAGGACGGAAACTTGAGACTGTCTGTCTCCTTGATGACGGGACTTGAGTCGTGGCGTATTTAATAGCCTCCAGTGTGTCAGCATTTGAAAATGTGAGTTTGTTCTTGCAGATTCACGCATGTGTGTGTGTGTGTGTGTGTGTGTGTGTAGTTCTTTTGGACCCCCTGAATTTAACATTAATGATCACATTTCACCACTTAATTACCTCTTTGTGTATAAGTCAGCTACCAAAAAAGTTCTGCTTCACCGGCAAAGTTTCCCAGAAACTGTTCGTTTCAACATTTGCTGCAGAAGCATTTGTGCCAGAGCTGATAACGGCAGGTCGCGCGTCCACCGTTTTCACACACAAACATCAGTAAACTTCACGTTAACTTTGTCGGGCTTCTGCCTCTGCTGACAAAACCAGCACGCAATGTCCAAGCACGTCTCCGATGGCCCTAGAATACACCAGAATTCATCCCCACTGGTTCCCCCACTGCTGCTGTTGTGAAAGCATTCCTTCAGGACCACCAGTCAAAGTTGATCTTAATTAAGGTTGTAGTTTG
Source organism: Tetraodon nigroviridis (assembly GCA_000180735.1). Classification (NCBI taxonomy): domain Eukaryota; kingdom Metazoa; phylum Chordata; class Actinopteri; order Tetraodontiformes; family Tetraodontidae; genus Tetraodon; species Tetraodon nigroviridis. Next base: position 728,257 of record CAAE01014650.1, on the reverse strand, counting down.
TTGAATAGCTAGTAAATTTTAGCTTGTAGATCTTTTTCTGTTTGGTTCTCTCATGATTAAATATTATATATATATATATTTAGAAGGCTTTCTGCTGGCTTATCGAGGCAGGGAGTGTGATGATGGGAGCACATTGTCTCCCTCTGTGACCCCATTCTTTTTTATCTTTCGTGACAACTGCATGCTCAGCACAGCCCCCTGAGAGTAGAGCCCAGGCTGTCGCCATTAAGACCAGGCATCAAAAGGAGAAAAAAATAAAAAGAAAAAAACGTCAGGAGGAAAAGGGAAGTGAAACCATCACTCTCTATTAGAATGAACACTAGAAATAACCGAGCCGAGTTTGTCAAACAGTTCATACACTTCTGGGCCACGACTGTCACAAAAAAGATGCGTTTTTATGTTATGCTGAGGCTTTTATTGATTAAAAGAGTTGATAGAATTCTCGCGACTGCTATGCTCACATTACTATAGCAGCTTTGGTTAAACACATTCAGTACAGAATATGTGTTTTAATATCAAACACCCTGTTTATTCCCCAGTAGGCTGCAGACAACAGACTTAAACTAGGCAACTAAGAGTTCACAATAGTGTTGATTGCCAATAATTACAAAAATTCAAAGGCAAAAATCAGATATGTGATGTATAAACTCTTGAATTTATTAAAAAAAACATTTATTCAAGCTGGGCATAGGTCTCTGACCAAATGCACACTTAATTTCTCCGTCCTTCTGTTCATGCCTGTTTCTCCCTGCTGACATGCAGACGCGGTGCAGTGATTGCCAGTCATCAGGGCAATTGTGTCAACGCCATATGTGGTCCCACATTCATGTTGTTTCCTGCCAGAGACTGGGTCACTGAGGGTAAAGGTTTTCACTTAGCCACACTTTCTGCACGTTTTGTATTTCTCAGCACTGTCACACAAACCACGATCGGCCACAGACAACCAATTCCTATGGTTCCCCATGTGTTCCCTGCCAAAAATAGCAATAGGCTTTCATCCCTTTCATTACTAGGAAGATGAGTCTCTTTGAAGGTACCAGCGACATGGATTCAAGCAAGAGCAGGGCCTTTCATTTCTACCACTCTTCTCTGTTCTCTAATAGCCTCGTGGTTTTTTGACGAGTTTATTTCAGTGCTTTTCAATAATATGGATTTATCTGTACCCTGTCTCATTACAAAGCTTAGATGCTAATTGCTTAAAGTATAGACAAACCAGACGTTTTTAGACCAATTCTGCACATTTTGGCCTTTAGGAAACCCCATCATGTACAACCTGGCTGAGCCTTTAGGCTGTTGATAAAATGAGTCTAAGACGACATCTGAGCGTATGCCGCTGTCATGAATCAGTGTTTTTGGAGTATTTACCTCTGGTTCTGCACTTACTGCTTCATCCTACTGTCCCTGTTCCATTAGGCTGTTAATGAATAAATAAAAGCTCTCTTTAAAGTCTTTAGAGACTCCTTCAGAAGGAACTTTCTGTTAGTGTTTCCAAAGTTCAGCTCCAGACTGTGGTGTTAAACAAGGACTGTCTCGGCTTCCTGGAACGTTTTTAACAAGGATATCAAATCAACGGGGAGCAATTTAAAAATAGACAAATGAAGTAACTATTTGTATATTCCTAATACTAGCTCTGTTTAGAAAATAAAAAGTTTGATAAGGTTGCGTGTGTGTCATATCCATTATTTATACCTTATTGTATATATTTGATTTAAAACCACTCACCCTTATCTCCATGCCCTCTTTTTTCCCATCCCATGCCCAGCTGCGTTTGGTGAAGTAGTTGACCGTTGCAAACTCAATCAAGGCAGAGAAGACAAAGGCATAGCACACCGCCATGAACCAGTCCATGGCGGTAGCGTAGGCCACCTTAGGGAGGGAGTTTCTAGCACTGATGCTCAGGGTGGTCATGGTGAGCACAGTGGTGACCCCTGAGGATGAAAGGAAAACATCAGAACAAACATCCTGTTGAGGGAAAATAATGTAGAGAAAAAGCCTCAATCACTTTTTCAAAGCCTAAAATGTTTTTTTTTTTTTGTTTTTAGCAAGCAGATTGCAGCTGTCTAGCATTTGGAACGCTTTTTAAAGTCATCAGGGAGGGACGGGCAAATGTCTCAAATCCATTACACATGTGGAAATATGCAGACGATGGCTTTAAAGGCTGTTAGCTGCAAGCAGAAGGAATCAGCAACGGTGAAGTTTCATGGACTGCTGAGTGCGCGCCACTTACTAGCTTAAATTCTACTGCACAACATCATTCTAGTCTGATGGGATGCATTTGCAATTATTGTGAAAATAGTGCATAGATGCTGCAGAGGAGGAGTTGAGGAAGGGAGGATGAGCTGCCCGAGAGTTCTTTATAAAACTGGACAGATTTGAATTGAGCTTGATTGCAAAAGCAGAAACATTTTAATTACTACTATTGATCACTGTACCTCAATTATACATGATGACCATGAATATCTAAAACTAAACATCAGCACAAACTACTATCTTTGGCCATCTTTATTTTTGCAGCGACGTTTGCAGTTGTTCTGAGTGTTTGGGAAAAACAAATTTAGGTTGCTTCGCTCCTTTTTATGGAGGAGAATTCTTTGAAAACTTTCAGTGGGGCTGGAATTTAATGTGGGCTGGACGATGGCTTTCCCATCCATCACGTGTAAAATCAATCAATTTATCTGTTGCAACCTATCTTTTCTGATGAAAAATAGAAATACACAGGCCTCCTCTAAAAATGAGTTTTGTACCACAGAAGGAGAATGAGGGGCCTGGCAACTTATTACACTGAGTCATGAATGAAGAATCCCAATTTGTTGTGACAAAAAGATTGATTGGTATGTTGCTGAGGACAGAGATTGGTTGCAATTTTGCATAACTCAATTTCAGAAGCCATCGGCTGCTGTCTGAGAACCGTTTAGCCTCTGGCGGTGAAGCCAAATCATTCTGGGCTTCCAAATACCCACATAATGTCTATCTAGACGGTGGCTTTTTCTGTGATAGTCTGGTCATTGATTACAGCGTAGAAATCTCCAGAATGGACACGGTGAGATTCTGCATCTGTCTCTGAAATCAAGTGTGCTTTACCAGCATTCATCTCTTCCTCTCTTCTGGTGAGGAGCGAGGATTTCTGTAGATTACGTATGACTTGAACATGGTCCAGCGCGAGGGGCAACCGTACTGGGATTTTGTTAATTAGGAAAAGTAGGAGGGAAAGTAGTTGCTTAACACTGTTACCGCTAAAACTCTTTTGGATAATTAGAGGACACGGAGGTGGTGAGTGAGGATATTTGTAATTAAAAGACTGCGCAAATTTTGATAAATGATGCAGGAAAGCCCAGTGATCAACACAAATTCTCAAATCATTCTGACCTGAAAGCAGGAAAAAAAAGAGAAAGAAACATAACAAGAGCAGTTAAGATGCTGGGATTATATAAAGAAGTCCATTTGAAAGACGTGTATTCTATGTGCTCAGAGCGCAGAAAAGAATCCTGCAGAAGCAAAAGCTTTTGGGAACACTGAATATAAATATTGCAGCTTCCCTCCGAGAGGAGAAGTGATGCTGATTACACATCCACTCCTGATGTGAGCACAGCTGGGAAACGTGAGCGTCTCCTGTGAGTTTCCGGACGCGTGCTACGCGGGGAAATGTTGACGTGTTGGTGCAGAAGTGAAGGAGCTGTGATTATTCTAGGAGTAAAGGAGGACAGGTACCTGAGCGGATCTGAGTTTGTTAGGCCTGTGATGTTCTGCCTGTTCTTTTCCACATAAGCCCTGCTGTACACATGCCCCAATTTATACATCAAAATGCTGATTATTCAAACTAACCATGTTTGTTATATATGCAACAGAAGAACTGGGCAGAATCATTTACAGCTCGTCTGTGAGCCTTCTGAATATGGATGAAGCGATGAATTGACTATTATTATTCAAAGTACAAAGGGAGGATAACACAATCAAGTGTATGGGGTTTCCAGCTTTTTAGATGATATCATTAACATTCTGCACTGTCTGTTTGTGATGCTTCACTGATCATACCCTGACCTTCAGTTGATGGTTCTGTGAATGCAGTTGTAGGAAGTGGCTACTTGTGGAGCTTTTCAGTGGCGTAGTTTGCATTGGGGGCTGTTTTGTCTGTTGTGTTTGTGGCTCATATTAAAGCTGTGACCCAAAATGCTGTTGAATTTGCCCAGGTGCAAACGCGCTGCAAAGGGCTGAATTGCTTTAACAACCGTGGAGGGGTTCCCTTTTGTGCAAAAGAGCCTTTAAACCAATTCTCACACTCTCAGACTTGTTTTTATCCAAAGTGAGTAGAAAGTCAATGCTTTCATAGGAGGTCTAAACTCTGTTTGCTCGGGAACATGATTCACCTATGTGAAGGAATTCTTTAGAAAGTGCACAAAATTACAAAATCTTCAGTTTCATCTTTCAAAACAAGATGGCACTCACCAAACACAGTGCGAGCGGGAACCGATTCTCGGTTCAGCCAGAAGGAGACTTGAGAAAGAATGACAGTCATGATGCACGGGAGGTAGGTTTGAATCACAAAATAGCCAATTTTTCTTTTCAAATGGAAATATGTTGTCATCACTACATATTCGCCTGAGTGGGAGGAGGGAAACAGAGAGAGACAGACAAGGGTCAGAGAGACGAGAGCTGGAATATTCAAGGACGGAGACATTGGAGTTCAACCAGGAATTCGTAAAAAAACCACCAAAAAAATCAAATGAAGCGTTGGAATAGGTTGGTCAGAATATATTATATGCTTGAAAATTCCAAAGAAATGTGACAGCAGACATTTTTAGCTTAAAAAAAAAACAAAAACAAAAAAACAAATAGTTACATTTCCTACTTTTCTGACACTGGCTCTCAGTGATGCTGCCTGCAGTTTTATGACCCTTGACAGTGAAAATTGCCCCTAAGCTCCAGCCCTTTTATGCCATGTCCGTAATCTGTGCAGCAAAGATATGAGAAAAACATTCTGCCACTCCCCGAGGTGTTTTTTTTGCTGGAAAGATTCAAACCGGAGCTGAAACGGCTCCAATTCTCGTCTTCCCCCAGCTCTAAAGTTTATAGAAAATATGATTTATTTACAGGCGGCAGCAGATCCAGTGAGAGAGGGTCACATTGCCTCCACCTTGAATTCTATTACCTGCATTGGCTTGGTCATTTTCCTCCGTAATGTTCCTGTCATTAAGTGGAACTGAGATAGAGGCCAGTGTAAAGCACAAATATCCAGTAAATGCACCCTTCGCAGGGATGTAAATGTAAATGCTTTAAAGTCAATAACTTTTACAGCGTCATTACCAAGCCTGTGCATCTCCGTGAGTCTTGGCGCGTCTCCTGCAAGTCAGTAAATCTCTCAAATGTTCGCTCTGCACTGTTTGAGCACGTCCAGACTTTCAAGGGAAATGATCAGTTCTTCAGTGCACCTGTAGCTGCATTTTTAAGGTATTTTTACCGCAGTCATGCAGGTTTATGGCATACACGCTTAAATGCTGCCTGGGCAAACTCCGTACCTGTGCTGGAGCTGATGGTTTCTTTGCCAATAACATGTCCCAGTAAATCATACTGGTTCAGCCTGGAGCCATCCTCTGCCACAGAAACGGATATCTCGTCACCTTGAGTCCACTTGTAAATGACCTCGTTATTGGTGTAGGCGTCTGAAGCAAAAGCGGGAGAAGACAGGGATGAGAAATCAGCGAGTCTGCTTCAAGGTTTTAGTTCAACAGCATCTTAAACTTCTGTACTTTACATTCTTTTTCAGCTGTATTTTATGTACATGCTTCAAATACACGCACCCATACTTACAGTACACACAGCTAAAATATGCAAATCTGATTGAGGCTAAACACACACACACACACACACACACACACACGGGGTAAATACATATAAATATATAATATTTTAGCCAAGTGATAATGCCATCACCGTATAGCTACCATTAATATGATTATCTTTATGAATGTCTAAATTTAGATTTTTTTGATCTATACAAAAAAATGTGCAAAGTGTAAAAAGCAACAATCCCTCTTCTATCATTTTTTCCCTGCTATGGGATCATGTAAACATAGAAACACATTTTAAAATTATTGATGGATATGTTGCTGTGACAGAATGTTTGTGTAATCACATGCATTATCTATGCTACAGTATGGAGGTGTAATAGAGTACTAATCTAATCTAATCTAATCTATATGAACACTAGAGCGACACTCGACATGGTCACACATAGAACTGCTGTGGTGTACATCCGCAGGAACGGTGGAAGAAACGGTTGTTTGTGGTGATGCTGAAAGTATTTGTTAGATCGGGTCATCTGTAATGTCACATTTGACTCACAACTTCCAAACTTGAGAGGACAGGCGTGCGAGTCCATGGGGAAGTCCTCCAGGTGCATGGGACACTCAGCGTGGATGGTCAACCTGGAATGGAGGGAGCAAGGCTTTAACACTCAGGGCTGCTTTTACACACACAAATCACGAGGTGTGTCCTTCCTGTTTGCTGGAGGTGGAAACTGTGCGATTTCCCTTCCGCACGTGCCCACCGCTGTCTGGGAGAAATACATCTCCAGAGTTCACCAGAATTGATTTCATGGGTTTGAGCCGCAAATGGAAACAGAGAAATGGTGCTTCATGGTGCTTATTACCTCACTCAAACGTGTTTAATTAAGCTCCAATGACCTGCTTCCAACAAAGCAGCAACCTATAAAAACCCCCTGACAGTGGAGTTACAATTAAAATGGTCCACAAAATTTTAACTGAACACACTGTATCCAGGTATAATTTAACGTTTAACTTATAAAAATAAAACAGGAATTTTTCCGGTTTGGAAAGTTTGCTCCAGCTGTGCCAAACTTCTTTTATCAACCGCTACACATCAGGCTCATTATTTTATACCGTCTTATTAAATCTTACTAAACTTATTTGGCTGTTCTCTGGTGCCGACTAATCGCTGAGAAGTGGCTCCAAAACTACGCAAACAAATGCAACACCACATAAATCAAACGTGCGCAAAGCACAAGTGGCAACTAATTGACCGTATTTATCTCACTTCTGCAATTTACATCCTGATGAAAACAAGCAAAATGAAATGTTAGGAGTGAACCTCATCAGATACAAACAGAGGAAGAAAAAGAAAAAGGAAAGCTGTCGTTCAGGAGAGAAGCTTGACCTTTAATTAAACTCACCTCTCGACAGCTGTCTGGGCATCAGGTTTTTTGTTAAAATGCACAAGTAATAATATTTATAACACAAAAACCTTATTTAGAATGGTGCTGCATAATTATTCTCACTTTTTCCCACCATCCTACCAGGTAAAATAAGGACGACTATCTTTCCTGACAGGGAAAAATGTTACTTGACCGAAGAACAACCGATGGAATTAATGAGAGAAATTCTGGGTTTAGTCACGTCTGCAAATGCATGTATGCACGGGCGTTTCAGGGCCGTGGAAATGATGCAGCGGGGCTGTGATGTTTGGCAGAGAGCAGCCGGCAATAACCGGATTTAAGGCGGCTCTGCAGCAGCCAGCACAGAGAAGAAGAACCGAGAGTTACAGGATCGTGTGCAACCTGACGCCGGCAATAAATGTCAAACACCAACTATTGTCATATCAGCCCTTCGGTTTTTGTTTACAGCGTGCCGGTAATGGCTCTTATGGCGTGTGATGGCTGTCCCCACTGCGTTTATAATTGCATAAGCATCGCCTTTTCTCATTCTTCCATGAAAATCAATGCCAGCCTTCTGCGCAAGGTCAAAACCCGGTGAAAGACCCTGCATTTGAGGAACCCCACGTGGAAGGCGTTTGATCGGAAAATGCAGGATCACCGCAGATCAGAAACACCAAAAGAACTCCCCCGGCTCAGGGTTCGACCTGCCCTTCTCTGGGCAGGGAGTCAGGGATGGTTCAGTGGTGGGATGGATCCTCCAGGCACCAGGCACGCTAAGTCATCAAGACTGTGGCCAGTAAGAATGCTTATCAGGCACTTGTTCTGTTAAATTTGCGGAGGGTGGCCCACTCTTTTTATCGATATGACCACGCCGTTACCTTCTAGCTATCTTCCACCTATCTAATTGATTGCACAGCCATTAAATTCAGGGACAAAGAAGTCAAGGTAAAACTCGCCTCATCGTGTAGAGGAGTGTGCCGTTGTCGACGAGACGCAGCAGTTTGTTGGGAGTGGTCATGTTGTGGGCAACCGACTTCTTTCCATTGTGGAAAAAGGTGTCAGGAGTCCAGATTTTACTAGCCAGGAGGTTGTTGAGCGGTAAGACCTGCATGGGTCCGTCGAACTTCAGCCTCTCGTCTCTCCAACTCTGACGGAAGAAGACGTCGATGGTGTACTCCTGAGGCAAAGAAACGACAGGGTTAACCAACGCCGATGACCCTTATTAACGCTTCACCGAATCTGGAGCACAAACACACTCGAAAATCAAAACATTTGCATTTGAAAATATACCACATCTATAAGATCGCCATATTATCACAACTCTGTTATTTATGCTTTTTTTCCCTGTTTGTTTACCCTTCAAAGTGCAACAACGGACTGGGGCACAAATGAGCCCCAGCCGAGAAAACGCTTGTAATACATCTGTTTCATGGTTTATTAATATGCAACAAAGTTTCTGTGTTGTCACCAACGCACGAGGAGTAAATGAAATAGAATGAATCCAGGAAGTAGCCCGTCGAAAGGAATTTATTTCATGCCATGCATTCGGTGCAAACTGTGTCCTAGCAACAGAGGACCTGCGTCAGCTGCGGAACAGCGTCCGTGCAGGGCGCATGCAGCTGTTTCATCAGAGGGAGAGGGAAGTCAGCAGTCGTACAACGCCGCAGTTATCAGTGATCGATACAAGTCACCACATATGCTTATTTTTTTTTAATTCTCTTTGTGCTGCTGCCAACAAGAAAATATGGGCTTTTACAGGAGCTGCGACTGATTTCAAGAAGCTGCAGCCAGCTCCAGATTTGATGTCAAGTAGAATAATGACTCTTCACAAGCAGGCAGAAAGGACTACAATAGTCTTCAGGCTGATAGCATGGCTAAAAGGAAAAACTTTAAATTGGAGTCACACAATAAATTAATCCATCCTTGTAACAAAGTGAAGCCAGAGCGAAAAAGAAACTGGTCATGCTGCTTTACTGTAGGTAGAAATGCGTTGGAGCCTGTGGTGCTTTAGATGTCAAACTGATGATTCTGCTGCTGTATTTTTGAGGCCACAACTGATTTTCCTGCCTTTTTTCATGAATGATCACTACACAGTTATTAATCACAGCAGCATCTGAAAAAATGCACAGCAGGTTACTGAATGGACCAGAGGGCGCTGTGGACGGAGGTGCGCTGCCATGTCATTGATCTCCTGGAGCCTGTGCACACGATCATTATAGAATAAAAAAAAAATCTTTTTCTCTCACAGCACCTGGCCTAATAGAGCCCACAGAGCTTTACAGTCTCCATTTTCCTACCTTTAAGTCACCGTTTAATTTTAGTCTTTGCACAGTAACATTCAGGGTGTCTGCAGGGGCAGAATAATAATAATAAAAACAATAATAACAACAACAACAACAACAGACACTTATAATCAGTCTCATAATACAAATTTTATAGTTTTGCTCAGTAATGTGCAGATGCTCTGTATGGACGTGCAAAACCCTCGGAACACGTTTAATCAATATTATCTGGCAAAAATGTGAGGAAAACCTGTTCTATGCTGGCAGACGCCGACCCTAGACTATTTAAATCTCCATTACGGCAGTTAAATACTGTAATATAGACTTGTCTTTTCTTTATGGGAACCAAGCGCATTGCCAAATCCTTCCCCGATCAATACAATAACCATCCAGTGATAAATCGATGGGTTTGGCCCAGCTGGAAGTGGTCCTGCTCTCTCTGAATAGATGGCTTTTGCATAAAAAAAAAAAGAAGAAATGAAAATGAGTTTTAAGATTGAAAGACATGAATGGGTCAAGATGTAGCCAACTTCCAGACAAGGCTAAATTGCAAAGGTGCCAGCTGTGTTCTTCCAAGGACTCAGTGATTGATTTGTCCTTGATCGGAGCTACTTTTATTTATTTATTTTTGATGGCAGCTGGAAACAAGCTGGATGCAATGTCAAATCTACAGTGACACTTCTAGAGACACGCCTGAATGACAGTGTTGCAAATTCATAACTGTAGAATCACTTTTTATTATTATGAATGTTTTTTATCTGGCTGTAAACCTAATAAGCTGCGTTTATTAGACAGACAAATGGACAGAAAGATATCTGCTGCGAACTCATGTGAAGTCGAGTCAATATTTTTACTCTAACATATTGTCATTTTTAAAGGAGGCAAAAAAGCCATTAAAGCGGTATCATTATCTGCATCCCTCACCTCCTGAACATAAAAAAGTAATGCGATCATCATTAGCATCATTTCCAGTTGCAGCTCTGTATGTTTCCAGCTCTGATAAAGCTGCAAGGCAGAGCTAGAGAAGTAAGTGGAGCATTTAACAAGTTAACTTCCTTTTCCCCCCAAGAGCACTGTTGGAGAACAGAGACCGCTCTCCTGTGACAGGAAGGAAACTCTTACCGTCTACAGCTATAGGTTTAAAAACAGAAATACAGAAAAGAGCACCTCTGAACACTAGGATTTCTAACAAAAACTAGTTCTGTGTGAACGGGATTAGTGAGTTCGAACTATTGTTTGCACCTCGCTGGCACAGAACGTCCGTGGCTACGCAACATGTTAAGAACGACGCAGAAGCCACGGCCACCAATCAGAGAGCAGCGTCCACACGCAACTTGGCTTAAACTACGCAAATGGAGAAGGAACAGGACAGTCAGCGGACGTAAAAGTAGTCACTATCTTCTGCTACATTGAAGCGTTTTAATATAAAGTCACTTTTTGTAGAATTGGGATTGCTGGGAAATTTTGTCATCTATCAAAAATATGTTCTCACTGAAGCGGACTGCACATAAAAATGTATGAAAAAAACTGCTTCGCTTGCATTTCTCGAATGAAATGGTAATGCCAAAATGGGTTACATTTAAAAAGAATAATAGAATCTAATAACGTCTCCTCTGTCCTTTTTCAGATGAAACTGTTTCATGATGCAAACCTTATTCTCGTTGATCTGCTGTTAAAGAAAACTGTTCGAATTTGTCACAATAATCACAAAACTGCAAAGTTGAAATCAAAATGGCTTTATGTACCAGAAGGGTGGGAAAATGTTTAAACGGAAATGAGGAAGGCTGCAGTCACGGATGTAGACTGGACTAAATGGGTCTAGACGGCAAAAAAAAGATGATAAAGGCAGGAAGATTATGCCTAATATATGATGAAATATTAATGCAGCCTCCACTCCTGAATTAATGACTTCATTAAATTCTAAACATTTAGATATGAGATCATCAAACTTGAGTCATAATTTGCTCAGCTATTTCCTCTGCAGCCAGTATGAAAGCTTTTTTGTCCCTGCTTTGAATGTAATTGGGCTTCTGGTGTTTAAAAGTGTACTATTTGAAGCATTTCGGTCAAAGCTGTCAACACAATGACATTCAGCTTTGAAGGTGAAATATCTCAATAATTTTTCAGCATCTCATTTTTCAGTGTTCCAGTCAGTTTGTTGATTAAGCGTCTGTGATGATAGAGATACTGTTTTTGTGCAGAAAGCTCTTTTCCTTTTGTTGGGGGGTGGGATACATTCTTTTTCTAATGTATCAGATGTTGTCCGTTTCGATGTAGAGTCAAAGATTAGTTGAAAATCTGACTTTCACACACGTGTGAGCTGTTCACCCGCCTCTGCTGGGACTCAAAGCTGCCTCAGACAATGAGCTGTGAATCCCACACCAGCTCCAATTATCTACAACATTCAGCTGCTTCCGCAGCTCTGAGGCAAAATATGTTTTTGCTCTTCACGCTGCTACGCAATAGACATCAGCGTAGTAGCCAGAACAGCGGTAACATCTGTAGAACATTGTGCATTTTCGAAACGGACCCGCCATTGTTACTTTTTGAATCAGCTATCAGGTTTTATAAAAGCAGCTGTCTGAACTGTCAGTGTAGGAGTTAATTAGGGTACACGACACAAGCTGAGCCTTCCTTTTATCTGCTTCCAGCGTTAAAAAAACGAAGTTCTTCTGGAAGCCAGCTGGCAATTGGGTGGAGGATGCAACTATCACCAATCAATCCTGGGTACAAAATTACCAATCAACATCTGCAAACATTCAATATTTGACAACAGTATCTGCAACTTGTTGGAAAAACGCCCTTCCGGAGGCTTTTTGCCTGTTTTGCATCCGAGTCTCTGAACTAGGCCAGTGTGATTGATGCTTGAATTCACCCCCAAACTCCACACAAACCTTTGTTCTGTTCACATCACCTTGAACATCCAGCTCTGTCTATGTTTTCTGTATTTTACGCACACATCTGTGAGCTAAAGGAATCTTTTCCCGTTGACGAAATCCTGCTGCGATCTGGCCCTCCCGGACTCTGTCAAAGCTGCCCTGGTGCCGTACCTGTGACAGTCTCAATCGCCTCCAATTGTGTCAGAGCTGAGCTGTCAAACACCAGCGGTGAGCTGGGACGCGACGTACATGTGAACGAGCTGTCGTTCAGGAGTAAAACAAAAAGAGCAGTAAAAATAAAACACCTCCCCCAAACACACATACTTACCAAGGATCAGCATCAAGATGATTTCGGGACTTAGTGTGACACAGAAATCTGCCCCGGCCAGGCATGACTCTGAACAACGTGGCCTGCTTTTGGCCTAATATTCCAGTTTCAGTCCCATTATGCAACTGGATTCCCTCCAGTTTCCACAGCGGGACAGTGAAGGCAGATGTGGCACCTTGGGTTGCAAGTGGAGGCAGAAGAAGGAGCCCTCGGGGTGAATGAGAAGCAGACATTTCTGGGACACTTGATGTTACAGAGATGGGTAATTGGACCGCTGCATGCGCGTGGTATAAAGTGGAGATGCCTTGGGTGAGGAGTGTGCTCTGTCTCCGTTTGAACAGTTTCACGCAGCATTTATACTCCCCTTTTTTTACCCCCCTTTCTCTACCCATGCTGTCAATGTGGCTTTAGGGACAGCGATGACAACCAGTCAGTCAAACATTCTGGTGCAGATGGAAGTATTTTGACAATGAGTAAACCCTACTAACTTCAGGGCTTGTGTGCACTAGAGCATTCCTGAATTTTCATCCCCCCCTTTCCCCCAACTAAAGTCTCTTCCAATGTGATTTCACTAGAATGGAAAGATTACTGGTTGTCCAAAAGCCTGGTTTTGGTTCAGTCTCCTTTCAGAGAAACCAAATCCTCTTGGCTTGACAGCCGACACCTCATCTTAGCTGAGGACCTCGCACTCCGAAGAAAAAAGGCGCTTAGAGGCAACAGCTGGAGAGGTTGTCAATGTCGTCTTACTGCTATCTGGATTGTCAGTGCTGCCTGTTGTTGCTAACTCATCAATAGTCCATTAGATAAGGCAGGAAGAAGCATCCTCGAACAGACGCTTGAATCAAACAGCTGACGGTTAATGTTGGGAGCGCGTTTCAAGCAGCGTCAGAAGTGACATCTTTTTAAAGGGGTAATAGTGAGCCGGGCCCGGGTGATGCGGTAAGCTGTCAAGCACAGATTGTGCATGCCTTTACTATCCTAAAACAAACCAAAAGTAACTGTTCATCATATCAGTCATTGGCCTGCTGTCCATAACAGCTGGCGTCTACACCTAGAGGTGTGTGTCGTCGATCACCGGCCCCCAGCAGGGACCGGTTTGTTGAAATCTACAGCATGAGTGGTGGTGTGAAAGGGAGGTTCTAACTTCTGAAAGGATGCAAAGTAATTTGGACTAAACACTAATGCAGGAATGAAAAGATTAAAAGAAAAAACCCAAACCTAAAAAGATTCCTCACGGCTCAGAGCAGATTGTCTGCTCAGGCTTTTTAATGAGCAGTAAGATGCTCTGAATTAATCTGGCGGATTGTCTCAGAACTTTTTCTTTTGTGAACACATCGGTGAAATCTTCGGAGAAGCTTGTTCCCACCTCTGGAACACCTCCAGGATTAGTTCTCTAACTGACCCAGAAAACTGGCCCTTGCGTTTTGGTTCCTCTGAACTCTTTACCACGGAGCTGCATCCTCCAAGGCGGTCCAGTCCCGCACTCCAACAACACATCCTCCATTCTGAAGTCAGTAGCCTGGAAACTCATGAACCAGAAAACGCGCTCGCGCGACCCTGACCTACTGTAGATTTGCCTCCAGTGCCACAGCGCCTTTGAAGCCCAGATAAACTTTTCTAAAAAATGTGAAAATGACTTACCCCAGCACCATCGCTCATTTACCTTATGCAAACGTTAGCCGCCTACTCCACACAGCCACTGCTCTTCGTTTCCCTATCACTCACTTCCAGAGGCTGCTCCTCTCAGATTGCTGCGATTCAGACCGCTCGTTATTAAAGTCTAAAGTCAAGCCCTTTTTTTCTTCCGCTCGACCTCCTGACTATATCACCACACTCTATAAGCGTCTGTCTTTTCCCTTCATTCCCCCAGCGAGATCTGTGACCTTTTTCCTCTATGTGGAGATCACCTCACAACGACTCTGCAACAAACTCAACGAGAAGGTAACATGTATACGACACAGAGTTTAGAAATCAGCCTTTCCTGCGACTGCAAACATCGACTGATTAACATTTTTGCACGATGTTATAAAGTGTTATAGCATTCTTGGAGGACTTTGACTGCTACACATTGCTACAGTATAATCATGCTGTCTCCTCCTCTGTGTCATGTGTGCCGCTGTGACCGCTGTCATTGATTCATGACTTTCCCGATGGAAGTATGCCAAAGAACGATCCAGGTCAGATCTGTGTCCCGTAACGGACTCTAGAGGTGTGGTTTGCTGAGAAAGATAAAGTGGTCTCTATTGTTATGAAGAAGAACAAGACGAGCGCTCACTCTCACGTGATAAAAGTTATGCTATGAGGTCACACTTTGGCTTTAGCCTGTAAAACTTAGGATAAACTAAATTGCAACACTTTATGGCAATATAGGCGAGCAGAGCTCATGAGAGAATGGGTCAGCGAATTTGGAAAGCTGAAAACTGTCACATGTCATGTCACGCTCTGACACGAGAGCGAGACAGGATGTGCCCTCAGGAGCTGCGACAAAAGAGTGATAAAAGATAAGCTACTCGTGCACAAATAAGACTCTCAAATCGCCGCCAGCGAGAATTTGGTTTTTTTTTAGATTTGATGGATTTGAATTTCAAATGCAAGCAAAAAAGCAAGCCGTTTCGTCTCCTAAAACAACCAAGCTTTTTAAAAGCTTCATACAGACGCGCCATCCGATTAATATATTGCAAAGGCAGCGTAGTTGAGCTCTGATCGACAGCATTTGTCCGAATCAAAGAGGGGACGCAACTTTTAGTGAAAATAATTGCAATTAGCACTTTGTATCGTCTGTGTGAACATCTGGGAAAGCTTGAGCGTATCGATCGAAGTAGCTCAGAAATACGTTTGTATCGACACCAAAATTCAATATGGTTTGTTATGATCCGATGAGCTGTTACTAAATATCTGGCTCTGGAAGGCTGGTGCGGTCGGTATGTTGCGTTGCTGTGAGTTTGACACTCTTTCTGTAGCTACTGCTGATGTCGCTAATTATGTTATAACACATAATGCTAAAAAACAATTTTAAGACCATTTTAAAATGCCAAATTCCTGTCCTGACATCTGGGGTCTTGCAGCTTTGAAACTACAGGTGTGGTGCCAGCCTTAGATGCCTTAACTCAAACATTTCTGTGAGGAAACTTATTGCTACCGCTCACGAGAGAAGAAGTCGCAGTTTTCTGAAAACCACTAATCGCAGTCTATCACACAGGCTGTCATGCTAGCTCAGCGCTGAGATGCTGAAAGAACCCAGGGCTCAGGGCAGTCAATTAGAGCCGCATGATGGAATATGTCAGAGGCTGCATAACGTCCCCAGACAACGCACATAACATCACCAGCATCTGCTGTTGGAAGAAGGTTAAGAAGGGCTTGCTGGGGAAATTCCTCCATAAGATTGAAACCGCTTGGCCCAAAATGTTTTTGTCAGTGATCCCTGCGGAAGCCGATCAGAGGCACGCGCTCTTACGCGTCAACCTTCTTAAAATCTCCATCTAACAGCAAAAATTTGCAGATTATCATTGGGATCCGCATCTAAAACCTCTTTGTCTTTATGTCTGAACCTCCCTGAGACGACTCACTGTTGTGATTAAAATGTGACCAGCGGTAAGGAAGAGCACACACTCACCATGTCCGTGTGTGAAACGGGCCCGAAACTCGTCACGTAGATGTTCGTCCTCACTTCTGTCACGCTCTCTGCAGGGAGACACAAGAAGAAACAGGAAACAGTTGAGCAAAGCCGCCTTTGCCGCCGCTAAGCCGATTGTTTGTGTACATGAAGGGAAAAGTCTGTCTGCTGACATTTTACTAAGCTCGCCTGTAATCAGTGCTGCTTGGTTAAGACTTTGTTAGCTTGTTGGCAGATTCACGGTGATATCAACCATCTTTTTGCTGTCAACAGACTGCAGGTTTATGAGCATCAAACACCTTCATTAAAACATGTGTTTCAGCACCGTAACACTAGTGTCTCACAAGCCTCTGGTTCAAAACTCCTCTTTTATTCCTCAAAAGATGGCGTAAAGAATGCTGAGAGCAACTTCGCAGATGTTTTTCAAAGCCGCCGGTTCACTAAAGCGACTGTTACTGCGGCTCAAGCAGAAAATCTGCTTTGGGCACGACCCAAGTCTTTATCTGTGGAGAGGAGACATCTCATCTGACCCAAAACAATTTTAGTTAGTCTGCCCCCAAACATTTGACAGTACCCGAGGGACTCTTGGCTCAGGAGTAAAACATAGGAGGTCTGCATTAAGGATGGTGAACACTTCTGCCATCACACTTTATTTTTGCACTTTTAAATAAAATATTATCCCAACTCAGGTCTTTTAATATATGCCTCAATGTAATGCTGTGTTATAACCTCAAGTCTATAATTACCTGCATTTCTGGTTAAACATTTGACTTTTAAATACACAAACCTGTCAAATAATGTGGTTGTGACATTGAACAGGACATGGCCCTAAAGTCTAGAAAGCTCCAAATCCGCCCTCTGCGGTGTAGGATGAATCAGCTCCTCTGGGCCAAATGTGTGAAAGGGGCATTTGGACCGCTGGTGAGACAAATAGCCGCTCCCAGTGGCTCAACAACCGGTGAGTGATGAGCCCCTTTTCCAAAAGTGAAAGAGATTCTCGGCTCTAACTGTGTCCCGGATCTAAGTGGCCACCCACGGGTGACGCCTCCCATCCTTTGGCAAAAGGCCCCCAAGAGAGAGGAGGTCCACTCCCACATTAATCATCGCTGCGACACAAATAGCTCCCACAAATACGTGATTATCGCAACATCGAGTCAGCACTTTGCATGGGGAGGCAGAATGAGTGGTCCAGTTTGTGTTTACAACAGTGCACCAAAGCACAGGGCAGTGCTGAGATGTCACTGCTCACTGAGTTCTCTTGGTCTCAAATAGATAGATAGATAGATAGATAGATAGATAGATAGATAGATAGACAGACAGACAGAGGCCTGCTTCGCTTCAGTGCACCACAGCAGGCTGTGCAGTTAGTTGGTCCAGTACAAAGTGAAGCTATCAGGCCTGCGAGCTCTGAGTGGTGCCGGCCTCATCATCTCCTTCAGGCTCAGGCTCGGCATGGAGGCAGAGAACCAGATGAACATCTCTCTGGTTGGGGCCCGTAGACTCCAGGTCATTCAGCTTGGTGGCTCCACCGCCTGCTAAACAGCCTCGTGGCTCCAGGAGCGCTCAGCAGAGCAGAAAGGACCATTCCAGCTGGCTGGCTGGGAAACAGCAGGGCACGTTTAAGCGCGCGGGCTGCGCCGTTATGTGGTGCGTTGTCCTCGGGGAGCGGGCGAGGAGGGGGTATTTGGATGAAATGACATCAATTATAGAGATTTCCAATGACAAGCTCCCTGAACTAACGATTCGAACACCATGCTCCACTCACCTCCCAGCCCGGGACGTAGCCTGTTGTCATATCCGTCCAACAGCCTGTCGAGGATTCGGGTGAAAATGGTGATGTTGTCCCTGCTGTCATCGGGTAACGGCTCTTTGTGTCCAACTGCCCTGCAGGAGGATGGAAAACAGAAAACATGTTACCGGAACACTTGCTAACAATAAAATAATCACTGTTTGAAGAAAGGGGAAATTTCCTGCCAAGCGAGAAATTACGCATTGTTAAATAAATCATATATGACCATCGGCCACACGTCATCCGCTGGTTATTAATTTGCCCCTGCGGAACAACGTTTTGGTGAGATGAAAAGGCCACTCTACTGTATGTGGAACAGTGATGAGTTAATGAGAACTGGCTTTAATTAAACTTAAATCCCCCAAAGAGCTGATCCATAATATCCCAGTAATCACCCTTCAACAAGCAGCCCATGTCCTGCTGCACTATCGCACCAGCAGCATTGTGCAGCTCACTTTAATGCTTGAATAATAACCAGAGTATTCAAAGAGAGACGTGTTCTCTCAGCATCTATCACATCTGTCTTTGCTCTTTACAAGAGCTTTGTGGAATTTAATCTGCCATGGCTCCACACAAGAGTCCACCAGCGCTCCAACCACATCCGCTTCTATGCTAACTGGGCTAAAATGACTACTTGAAACTTTGCTCATGTTGTGATGAGATATTGTTCGCCGCAGTCAAAACACTTCAGATTTTGGGACACTTGTGCAAACGGGTCCAGTCTAGTCTTGTGGGTTTTATGGATGTGTGCTTGTGTGCACAAATCAAGCCTCACACCCCCAGGAGTGTGCAATCAAATAACACAGCGTGCGTACTGCTGCTGTTAGCAACGATTGCCATTTTTATTGCTCCTAATAGTTTGGATTTTGAAATACACAAAATGAAACAGCGGCTGTATTTTCAAATCCTTAAAAAACCCCAAGAAGACAGATGATGTCAGACTGGTTAGCCACACACTGCACACCGTCGAGCCTGAGTGTTTACCTCTAAACTCAGCTCACTGAGGTCTGTTTGTCAGGTTGCGACGGCACCTGACTGTGTAATCCAGCTCTGTCAAATGTATGCAAAATCAGACAGCTTTTTGGTGAACTCCTAAATATTTTAGAGAAAGAAAAAAATTGTATTTCCTGCCTTTCATTCACATTCCTTATCAAGAAATGACAGGCAGACACATTTGAGCTCAGATGCACCAAAAGCCCCAAACACAAAGAAGCTTTATAAAAGCCTGTGATGAGTTTAACTGCAGTAAGTATTATCTTACCGAACATAAATCATATATCAAACAAAAGGCCTGTTTGGCCTTTCTGACAGAAGCTGCAGAAAATTTAAAAAATGAATGAGGAACCTTTGGCGATGGAGAAAACACTCCATTAATGCTAAAAACATCCACTTCAGGAAAAAAGTGCTTGTGTTGCAGAGTGTTAGCATCTGTGTGCTTTACTGAACACACACATACACACACACTTTAAGCCAGCTGCTTAAATTCCCTAATGAGGAAAAAGACGATTTGACATAATTTCTTGTTAAAACACAGGTTTTGAGCAGCACGACTCATCCTCATATCCTCTCTTTTTTTTTGGCCAAACTGAAAAAAATACTAAAAACAACAACAGAAAACCCAACAAAAAACAAAATAAAGCCATTTTTTAAATTCAGTTGGCAAGAAAAGAAATGCATTGCTCACATAAATAATGTCATCAATAAAAAAATAAATATAGCTAAACGTTCCTCTTTTGTGTCTGTTTCACTGACAGTAACAGACTGTTACAAAGAGCCCTGGAAGACATTTTAGATGTTTTCACAGGGCGTTTGACAGTGAAATAACTGACAATCCGTCACTGTCACATCCCGCAACACCTCCTAAAAAGGAGCACTGAAAAGTGACGCGATTAACCTCAAACAGGTCTCACCTAAAGACTTGTTTTTGGTGTGTGTTTTTTTTTTTTTTAAATATTATTCTTGGCCCAGTTACATTTAAACTCTGGAGTAGCTTCAGGTACTTTTTCAAAAGCTAATTGCTAAATCAGGGCACTTTTCTTAAGTTTTTAATGGCATAGAAGCGTTAAAAAAAAAAAAAGAAAAAAAAGCTTTAAGCTTACTTTCAGGTGTGACACTCACATGTTGTCAGCATAGGAATATTAAGATGTTGCAAATTGCCCTGTCTTCTTTTCTCAAGTCATTCCTCTAAGTGTGACTAAATCCCAGGATCTGCAACGCTCCTCGGCTGCAATGAAGACACACAGCATATTTGGGAGACTCTAAAATATTAAACTCCTGTGCAAACAGGCACTGCTAAGAGCGAACACACTGTCAGACGTGCATGCTTTTACGCTGATGGTTTTTATGAATCTTGCAGACTGCACAGTTCCCAGTTTGTGCTGTTGAGATATAGCTGCATCCTCTGTTGTGGCTGACTCACTTGGTGAGTCTGACTTTTTTTCAATGATACTGAGAAAAATAAAAAAAGAAGCATGTGTGGGCTGGGTAAATGTAGTGAGGTTACTGACCCCGTGCACTGACTTGCCCTGACAGGGGAAAGAGAGAGCAGTGATTTCAGAAAGTTTACATACTCGGCATTAACACGGTAGCGGCGCAACAAAAACCTGTCCACCAGTGGGAAGGGGTACTTTCACAGCATTTAGAAAAAGCAGGCGCCTCCTTCCGCGAGTGACTCAGTCAGTTATCCTTTATCCTTTGAGCAGTGGGCAACATTTTGATTAAAACCTCCAGTGAGCACAGCGGGGCACGATTCATTATGAGCTGAAGAAAAATGAAGCGAGTGAGGCCAACAGAGAAGTCAACCAATTAAACGTGCAGTCTATGGAATGTAAGGGGATCGGATCCCAGAACATGACTTTGTTTTTAGATTGTGTAAACCTAAAATTAAGCTTCATTTTGCCTTTTTGCCTTCTGAGGCCAGAGCTGTTACTGCCATGTTAGACGCTCTATGTGATGGTCCAAGTACCAGGATACTAAGGAGATCAGCAGCCCCACGTTTCTGCACTCTACAGATTTATCTTCTGCAGGGGGAAAACGTGTGTGTGTGTTGGTGTGTGTGTGTGTGAGATGTCGGCCGTGCGGCAGCCTGAGATTCCAGTGATGCCAGATTCCCAATTGTTGCACCTTTCACACTTCTCTGCCGCCCTAGCCCAGACAGAGGGGGTAGTTTTCTCTACCGGTCCAGCCTGCAGCCTCAGCACCTGCCCTGATTTCTCCAAAGTGCTTAGAAATAAATGGAGGGATCTTCAATTGTTTCTGCGACTGAACCCAGTAATGAAACTTATTGATTTTTGGCTTGAAAATGCTCGGCTACATTTTTCCGAGCATCCTTCCAGAATTTCTCAGAGAGGCTCTTTCTCCTAAAATCCTGCAAACATGTTCTAATCGGACTTTTGATCCAATTTCAGGTTCTTCTGCCTTATCACCCCACCCCCCATCCCACTTGAAAATCACCGACATTCCTCTTTTCAGGAAAGCCTGAGTTTATTTATCCGGAGCCACCAGGCAGTCCCTCTGATTTGCTCCCATCCCAGCCCTCACCAGTATTAGACCACAGATTCCACTCATGCATCTTAAGTTCAAACATGGCCTTGCAAGAAATAACCCAACCACCTCGTCTCCATGTGTCGTGATGTGTGCTGAGAATCCTGATCATTATCCGCTGCTACGGTGCTCGCGCCACACCCTTGTTGAACTGACACGTTGCCAAGGCCGAACAAGAAGGAGGGGGTCCGTGCGGGGGGGTTGGAGCTTTGCGGAGGTAATATGAAGGAAGCTGCTGCCTCTTCTCTGCTGTGTTATTGGGGCGCTGCATCATTTATAACACAGGCGTACTTGCACTTCTGTCATCTGACTCCAAGAATAAGGAGGCGTGTGCTGGGGGAGGGGAAGTCTAATTATGACATTCTTTATAATTGAACACTGGGTTCCAGGCTTGGCTTCGTGCATGAGTTAACCTTTCCAGCATTACTAATCTTCACCAGCAGATCCTCCCATTCCCATTCTGCCCCAGCCAATCAACAATATACTGATGATCTTACGCAGCGACTCATTATGCAGCTCGCAGTCTCCTACCGACAGCTCACTCAAAGCCTTGACAATATGTCTGATTTGCCTTGTTTGTTTCTTTCTACTGTCCTCATCTCAGCTGTTTCTGCCTGATAATGTGCGTGCAAAGAAGTAAAGAGGTGGGGGCTGTAGCAGAGGATGTGGGGGTGCAACAGCTGTTAGCTTTACTGGGTTCTACCTTTAACTCCCAGATCTAGAAAACAACCATCTCCACCTTTGTTCTATTTGTAGAAATCTGTAGAAATCAGCACTGACAACCTACTTTCTATACTTAGAGCTTAACAACATGAACGCGTGTCATATTTAATATTTTAAGATGCAGGATCTTTCCCATCGCTCTTAGTTGGAGTGTTGAAGCGGTTCATCCACCAATTTGGCTTCTTGTTTCTAGAATGTAAGGCAGGTTAATACTTGGTCCTGTTCACAGCCTGTAACACAATTCTTTCATAGGTGACATCATTGTTTTCTCCTATGGTTCAGCGCACAGGTCTCGGCACGTGTCTCCAGCATGTCCTAGCTTTGCCCCTGGGCCTCCCCATTGGACGCTTACGCTTGAAAGCCTGATTAGATGTGAGTTAGAGTCCCCGATGAGATGAAAAATGATCACTATTATTCACTTTACATGGCATTTTCCTTTTTTTTTTTTTAACTCTGCGGTATCTAATAGTTTCAGTCAAGAAAAATTGTGACGGCCAAGTCAAAGACGCCCACGCTGATCCCAGCGATCCTCATTAAAAAGCTAAAGTTAAAGGACTCAACAAGTGCTGTGTTCTCCAATAGTGGAAATCAATGATAAAATGTAAAGTTACAGAGAGGATGAGGCGCAAATTGGCCAACAGAGCAGTTCTATCTGACTGGCTGCGGAGGCGATGAAAGATTAGGAAAAAAAAGCTAGCCGTGACTGTTGTGTCTGCTGGCTCAATAATTTCTTGTAGCTCCTCGCAGATTTGCATTAATGGTTAGCTGGTTCCTGTGCTGTGACTCACACGCTCAGAGCCACTCTTCAGTCCTCTGTGCACATTCACACTCCTCCCACACAAGGTCTTTCTGTGAAATCACCTTGTGCAATCAAGGATTTTAGCAGTTTTGCAAAGTTGCATCCAACCATGGCAACCAGGACCAAAGAGTGGTAATTTCACAGCCATATTTCCACACACACCGCATTAGCAAGAAAACAATAATGGAACTAGTTATGCCTAACTGTACCTTATCATTATGCCCACACAGCTGGGAAAATGGAGAAGATTTCACGTTGAACAGAAAGCACCTTAGAAAAATAGGCCGACAGAACAATGTCTCGCGTGCGGCAGGAAGTGATCCAGCACAAATACGGTCGGGAATTTGAGATATCAATGTTTGTGACATCAACCTAGTTTCTGAGGCATTTTTAGAACAAAAAAAAATAGCTTTTGTCACTTGCAGCACTCATCTGCCATATCTACTGGGATAAGGAAGGCACAATCACCTGCATCAGCAGCACTGAAGACATCATTTGTTACTGTAAGGAAGCTCAATAACCATCCGCGCTTCAGTCTTCAGTGCTTGCCGACCCAAGATTTGGTTATTATACGGCTGGAGACAGAGTCAGGCTGGATTAAAAAACAACCAGGGACCTGGTGACGTTTCAGAAAAGACAATTCAGAAAGTGAATCTGGACCATATTGACTTTAGGTTTATAGATTTTTACATAAATCCTGGAATAAACACACATGCCCACACACACACACACACACACACACAGGTCTGACAAAAGGGGGGGGGGCGGGGGGGGCCCGGGGGGGGGAGAAGGGCGGGGAAAGGGGGGAAGGAAAGAGGGGGGGGAAGGCGCAGCACACACACACACACAGGTCTGACAGGCATGTACAGCCAGCATGCGTCTGCTCATCCGGTTGCCTGCGCTACATCTTTGCCTAAAACAAAAGCCTCCTCCCTCATTACTCACATTCTTGACACCAGGGTCTCTGATTGTTTTCTTTTCTGCATCACGTCTTCCTCATTTCTCAGTGCTCCATTCAAATTTTTCGTGCCCAAACACTAGAAGAAAATGTCAACACTTCCCACCCAGTTTGCTTTGCATTCTATCGAACTAGTGCATATTTTTGCCCAAACCCTGCTCGTATTAACAGCTTTCTTTATTTAGAAATGTGCTGTTTCATAAAGTGGCCAAATGATGCTTTATTTCATCTGATTCACTTTGCTCAATCCTGCTTAAGCGCCCCTCCTGCTTAAATGTTTGTGCACACGGGATTTACAGTAGTTAGCAAAGCTTATCATCATTCCTATTTCACTTTTAACTGGATTCTATAAAGTCATAATCTGTAAGTGAATCAACATCTATAATCTATTACACAGCCACATAATTACAAAGACGTGCTCACTGATAACAGTTTGCAGATACAATCAGTTTAAATATTTTAAAATCACAGCTGAAGTGGTTTTCAGCATTTGGTAATTTACTGTAGAGGCTGGTTTTACTCAGCCTGGAGAATCAAACTCACCCTTTCGGGCCAAAGTAAATGGTCTGCATGCGGGAACCTTTCTCAAGAATATGAAAGAAAATTCATCTTATTGCTCCCGTCTTCTTTCTTTTGTACCTTGTGGCACATTTTAGTCTATAACCCTTGACTTATATCTTGTAGTTTAGCACATTAGACATCTGCCGTAGCCTTAAGCAGTAGATAATGTGTGATAGAAGAAACAGCTCACCTGTTTTATTTCCAACATTTGAAATGCGGCAGGCACTCAGCTTCAGTTCAAATCAATGGAATCACTTTAGAGCAGTTTTTTATTTAAGTCTGCCTTTTAAAGATGTTTCAAGCACCCACCTTCGCACATCCATGGAAAGAGCCTTTGTTCTGCTGGTTATTTTAAACCTGGGAGAAGTTCTGCATTGAAAGATTTTAATCTGTATTGAACTGACTGTTTATCCACAGAGAGACTTCAAACAAAGTGGTGGGTGAAAGATTGAATGCACTGACTGGTGTTCTCTGAGGGGCCACAGTAATGAAAGAAATGGATCTAAATATAAAGAATGGACAGTGTTTGGGTTTGTTCTTGACACACAGTTTCTTGTTTGGTGGCCAAACACCTTGGTGAAAAATCCATTCAAGACTCAGTTTGAGTCCTAATCGCCGGGGTTAGCCCACTAATTGGTCACTTTAAAGATCACCAGGCAGATACTCACGATGTCAATAAAAATTGACGGAATCTCAGAAGCAATTAGAGAACAGGGTGATGACAAACTTTTGAGAATTTATTTGCTAAAGTGACACAACATGACCATTCCTACAACCATCAAGTGTACTTTTTGTTGAAAAATCAAACAATTTGTTAAAAATAAATAAATAAATAAATAAATAAATAAATAACTGGTTAGGCATACTGTGGGTTGTTTTCTATGTAAATTGCTGTGTTGCTAATTCTGGTGATGCTATAATGTAAATTGACCTTTAATCTCTGAATAACAGAATGTAACATGGCCAACAGACCTATGCTTTTCTGCTTTCTGGTTATTTAATCAGCAAAGTGATTCAACTGTGAATGTGCTGCCTTTGTCTGGACATGTGACACAGTAACCTTGACAACACCACTAAAATACATTGGTGTCTGTTGACCAGGTCACACGTCAGAGTGATCTCATGCCAAATGAATAATTTATAGTAGATTGAAATTGAGAAAAGAGGGTCAAGACCAGGTGAATTCAGAGTCAGTCAGACGCCAAAATGTATGTATTAAATGTCCATGGATGGTTCTCCTCACCAGTGGGAAGACACACTCGTTTGTCTGTAAAACATGTATTCTCTGGAATAATAGCATAATCACCCTTGTTTTTCAGTGTGAAGGAAAAGTGGGCAATATAGTGAGGTGCAGAATGACAGACTTTTATACAGAGGATTTGCCTGTCACACCTTAATCCATTAGAAAAGTCTCCTGCAGCCTCAACTGTGGGAAAGCCGATTTGGAAGGTGGTGATAGCATCGGCAGGCGCCAGGGAGACAGCGGGTCTCATAGGAGTGAGCGCTGATACGACACATTTTGCAACGTAGTCTACATCCTCATGTTTTGAGGATTATTTCCAAACTTTATCAACTTAAACTTTGTCAGCTAATTAACACAGACCCGCCTTTGAGTGCAGAGTCTGAGAGAAAATTCAGGAAAAAAAAAATCATCTGTTTGTGGGACATGAACTCCTAAAAACCAGATTGTCAACAAAGTTAGAGATAACAAATGATTTTTTGGTCAACAATTTTTGTTCTTAAGCAAGATTGAACAGAATGATAGTGTAAGACACTGACATTCAACAATGGTGCAGAGCCCTTCGATAGGCTTTTTTAGACAAAAGCCTAAAAAAGTTGACACTGACTTTAAACGCATCACAGGCCCAAAAGGCATTCCTGTCTCTGTTGGCTTCAGGAGGAAGAATTGTTTTCTCCATCTTAATCAAAGGGTTTCTAGAGGAGGCTTGCTGATTGACCACAATACTCTAGAGACTGCTGAGAAAGAAAATCTTTGACTTTACAATTTTCTAACTTTTTTCAGTGACAATTTGCCTCAAACTACCATGAATTAGCGACAAATCTTTCACAAACTGACAAATATCCCTGGAAAAATCGTAAAATTATTGACATGTTCCTTGCATCCCCAAAGCAGAATCACAGCAGAATCTATCAAGAGCTTTACATTAGAACATGATAAGGGCCCATTATCTGCCAACGACACATTTCCCCATGAGCATAAACAATCTCAGACCAGTGCACACGATGATTAGATTACTGTACGAGAATGCCAACAGGAAGCTTTGCCCTGAGTGCTTGAGGTGATTTGCATACAATACAACATGTCTGAATTAAAGCTGAAGCGCCTTCCTTTTCTGAGATCTTGCCAGGTTCGACCATCACTCTGACCATATTATTAAATTAAAAAAATGCAATTACAAGCTCTGTGTTCACATAACAAGCAGGCAGAGCCAAGTGGCACAATGAGGGAGCGAACTGGGCTAATCCCAGTCACACTGGTCTGGTTTCCATTCTCAGTAAAAGAATCAGTTCCACATTGCCATTTAATCTAACCATAAAGTACTCAGAAAAGAGGAGCACTTTGAGGGGGATGAAGAGTAGAAAGTAAATTGAAGTAAATAAGATGCAGTCTGTACTGTACCTGGCTTCAGGGAGGAGGATGACAAGCAGGAGGAAGGTCAACGCAGCCAAATCTAGTGATCTGGACTTCCAGTGTGCATCAGCCATATCAGCTTGGCCCAAAGACTTCTGGGAAACATGAGGTAAAACACACAATGTCTTGAGAAAACACCTTAAATGAATAATATAAATAAATAAAATGAATATTATGGCTCTGTTCAGTTAATTTAAACAGGCCTCAAGTTATTGACAGAGTCTGTTTTATTCAGGGCTCAGTGAATGCGTTTGTGATTTATTCTCTCGCTCTTGAGTGATTAATGAGTCTGTTTGCTCTTAAATTCATAGCACCGACATTTTATGGCTAACAGCATGTCAAGCAACAACATGGTGCAAAGCTTTTTAATGGTTTCCCATCAATCAAAAAGTGTTTCCAAATTTTAGAGACAGAGAATAAAAAACAACATTCAACTGGGTCATTTCTTACATAAAATGGAAAGAAACGGGTTCAAAAAGTTGGTTATAGTGATTTCTTGCCTTTTTAAATTAAAAAACAAACAAAAACATCCACCGACAGCCCTAACTATCACATTTTTTATTGATGTCACCATAAATTCTACACATTTCATTTAAGTGCTGTACTGTGCCAGTGATCGGGAGCTGCAAACCTTTGAAATGTGTCACCTTCAACAGTCACGTTGGGTGTTCATGCCCAGCTGTTTGTCTCTCCCAGGCAGTAATTAGTGTAGGTAATGATATTCACCATCACGCTTTCTGCTGCACCTGTCTGGAGGACACCTCCTGCAGGTCTCTGCCTGTTGATCCGCCGCACACTAGGTTTAAATGGCAACGGTTGGATAATGAGCATCACATTTGGCCCGACATCAGATCAATTTTGTATTATTTTTTGCTATCGATGTGACACTCACGGTACTTTGCGATTTGCCTGGATTTGCTCATAATTTGCCCAGTTTACAATATAACTTGGACTGTGCAGCATTTCTACACTCAATAAATTTGACTCCCCCCCTAATTTACCTGCAGGTGAATTATAAATTTTATACGGACACAGTCGAGCCACGGATAAACACAACGCACAGCAGCACACAGAACTGGTTGCAGGCAGGCGGTTTGTGAAATCAATTCAGTGACCACTCCTTTCAGATGCATGCGGTACCTGCTACTGGATGTGGTTTGAAGTGGTGATGAAGGGATAAAGATAAGCGGTGCTGGAGCAGATGCACAACTGGGTCGAGCTGAAAAAGCTGCCATTTTGCTTTTTTGACACTCGGCTCCCTCTGTAGTGCCACGGTATAGAGAAAAGAGCAATTACTCCTTTTCTCTCTGTGTGTGTGTGTGTGTGTGTGTGTGTGTGTGTGTGTGTGTGTGTAAAGATACACTGGAGGACTGCACTAACAAATGCAATGCTAATCTTGTGAGAACAGGAACTGAAACAACTTTCTAGGAACAGATTTTTGTATTGATTTTAGCACGAATGTAGCATGCAGTCTGCTTTGATGCTTAAGTGGCTGTCGATGATGCTGTTGATGGTGTTCACGGATGCTATTAACTCCCATGAACTTATTCAGCTCCTGATATTGAAATCGGCTATGTCAACAACGTGTGAGAGGCTCATGGCCTTTATATCAAAGGCTGAAGTTACCTGTTGTGAGATCTCATTAAAACCTCTTCAATAAACAAACAGCATTTTATGGGTAATATAAATGCTCATAAAAACAATCTTTTATGGTTAGCAAATAACTGAGTTTACAGGGAACACATTTGCTTTGTCAGTCTATTTAAATTATTTTATACAACAATGTGAATCAATGCTCAACTCAACCCTAATCTTAACCCTAACCCCATCCCTCAGCCTAGGGTTGGGGTTACGGTTGAATTAGAAAAAACAAAAAACATTTGGGTCATTTCAAACACACTAATTCAAACCTGACTCACAGAAAACTTGCCAATTATAACGAACTCATGCCCAAATGAGTCAAAATATCACTTTTTCTCAGGAAATCTCCTTTTTTATCAAATGCCAAGCTGAAGGGCAGTAGGAGGTCCCAGACTGTGTCAAATTAAACCAGTCTTCTGTAGCTTCACAAATGGTGGTCAAGAGAAAACCGCAGGCATCTCCTCATTTCTCCTGACCTTCCCCAGTAGTTGCTCCGCATATTAACTGTAGGCTTAAACTAATTCACAAGCCTCATCCATAAAACATGTTATGTTGCCTATAAAAATGGTGAAAATCAGATTGAACTTCTTCATGTCTTCTGGAATTGCTATGCTAATATCCTGACATATTTTAATTTTTATTTTACTTTTCCCAGTCGCAACTTTAGATCTGTGCCATTTTTTAAGAACAATGTGCTGGATAAGATAAACCTTTGTAGAAGACACTGATTGCTCTCTGCCTTGAGGCTCACGTAGTACTGCAGCCCATAACTGCTAGTCACTGAAGGACGACCTCATTAAAGAGGTGCAGAACGAACTTGTGCACAAATGCATACACAAAAAAGCAAAGGCGGCATTATCAATATTTAAATCAGTTCTTAAACACTCCCAGTTGGAGCTGCAGTAAAACATTGTGCAGAACTCTGACTTAATGGGATGTTAATGTTTGTATGTATGTATGAATTAAGCGCTGAAAGGTTGGCTGCTGGCCCACCCTCGTCTGCGGCCCCACATCTGATTTACCAATACCTGTCATGCAAATGAGGGGCTCAGCGTTCCCTGCGGCTCGAATTGTACCTGAAACAAAGTATAAGGGGAGTGGAAAAAAGGCACGGCACTTTTGTTAGCAAATTAAAAACTGATTGCCTAAGGTGCCACTCCATCCCACGGTCCTCCAACATTTGCCTGCATTTTATTATTATTATTTTTTTTTAATAAACCTGGAGTTAAAAAATGTCCCCAGTTTGCCATGGTGAAGTTAAGCAAAACTCAGATGTTAGTTTATTTTCATTTATGTTAACAGAATGACTGTTCATTTATTAGTGGATAAAATTGAGTATTTAGGTCTAAAAATCACCATAGGTCTAACATTCCAGATTCTGTGGACACTGCTCATTAATAAACACCTCAGACTTCAGGAGTTGTTCAATAAAGGACACACCTCTGTATCCATCTAATCTGAATGTCTGTTCAACTAAAAATAGCCCTGAATCCTGTTACAGTTGATGGCGGCGCGCTGATCGTTTACCGCTGTTTCACTATGGGAAGGAAAATGTGCAGAAACTTCCATCTTAGGTTAGTTTGCTAAAATATATCCACTGTTAAGAAAAAAAACATCAGTCTTCATTAGCTGAGCACAGAAAGCTAGCATAAATTCTGAACACTGGCAGGTCTAATGACTGATGACATGCTTTTGTTTTGGGGCTGAGGACTGTAATATGATCATTAAACCTGATTATGCTAATTGATCAATGTATAGAGCTGCCAGTCAGATTCATTTTCACTGGGACCCTTTGTTAAAGTCACAGTAGACAGTTGAAAATTATCCTCGGATGCATACGCACACTCACACACACACACACACACACGAACTGACAAAGATTTCCATTGGCATTTGCACATTGTGCTGTGCCAGTGTTTGGGTTGCTGAATCTGGGTGTAAGTACGCTACTCAGAGGTGTTAAAAGCAACCATAAAACTAAAAAAGCCCAGCTGGCCGTGAGTTTAGACCAAGTTAAATAAGTCCACTCTCCTTTGAATCCAAGGTCGCAAGCCTTGATGAATGCTTCCATTAATGCCAAACTTGGCAGCACTGTAAAGAATAATGTGTTTTACTTGCCAAGATCTGTTAAAATAGCCAGCCCTTTTCTACAGAGGTGAAAAGCATTGTGACACCTTTTATTTGCATAGATTTAATTAAAAAAATAGGAGTTATTTTTGCAGAAAGAGAAGAGGACCTCTCATGCTGCGTGCATGAATCTCTAGCGACAGTAAAGATTTTTTTCTCTTGCAAAATGAGTCTTTGAAAGTAAAATACTGTCAGAGGCCTTAAACATCCAAGACTTAGTCTTCAGGAGGAGCTGAAAACTCCTTTCTGAGAGGGGGATGTAAACTGCAAGCTGAGGAATTGTCGGGGGAGTGGGTATCACACGTGAAGCGGACCCGATAGCGGACAAGGCAAGGCTTTCAGAAGCTCAGATCTGTGCCACAGAGCACAGGCAGCGTAACGGGAGAAAAGTGCAGATTCTTGTATGTATCAGGAGATACAGTAATGTTTGAAAGCACCAACACGCCCTTGGTTTCTGTAAAATAACACTGGCTCGCTAGGGAAACGACCTCATGTAAGGACTGTTATCTGTCACAACCTGCTTCCTCTTTTCTGTGTGTGAAGGTCTGAATTGTTTGGGGTGCCCTCCAGGGCTGTGTGTGGCCACATGCAGCCTCCTGATTGGGCATTACTATGAGCAATCGAGGCTCCTCACCTGCCAAGCTGCTCAGGGGTCAGATCTATAAAGCTTACTTCAGTAGGCATGTTTGCACATCTGAATATTTCTCTGCAGACGCTGCTGAGTCTAAAGTATTGGATTACCATTTATCAAATCTGTAAAGTTTACAGTGTGGAATTAACAAGATGTTGATGCGATGAACACAGTTTGGTGTTGACACAATAATCCAGCACTAGGAAAAAAGTCAGTGTCTGAGGGGGAACATGCCATCATTACATGTCCTATAAATAATATTACCACGTGAATAATTAGTCCTGCACTGTAGGAAATGAAGCGTTGTGGGGTTTTGTTGCATTGTTGAAGATTTGAGCAACTGTTGGTTGGATTTGAATTGTGCTATTCGCATGTAGGCCGGATTTACAGCTTAGCTGGCTGCTTATGAGCTGCTCAGTTTCTCGTGCCTGCAGCCAGTCACATACACCACTCCAACTTATCATCAAACGAATACCTTAGCGATCACGCTGTCTGTTTTTCCTCCTCTATCCATCCTTTCTTCGCCCTTCTGCCTGGTCCTGCTTAAGGTTTTGTCCCATAAAAAGGTTTTTTTTCTACCGCTGTTGCTTGTTTGGGGAGTTAGGCTCTAGGTTTCTGGAAAGAGCCAATTTCATTCAGACAGATGCTATAAGCTTGAATTGAACTGTGCAACATTCATTATCATCACAAAGGCAATGGTCAGACAGTAACATCCGTTTCCCTGCTGGGATGAAGAGCTCAGCTGGATAAATTATTCTGCCCAATCAGTGTGACCGTACAACGAAAGAGAGCAAAATCCTGCAGAGTGGCACACATGATGCTAAAACTAAAAAAAGAAGAGAGGAGAAAAAAAAAAAAAACAAGAACAGGAAGGCAGCTGTTAGGGGCCAGGGACAGGGTGTCTGGCTTGTAGGTGAAATCTGTCAGAGTTCATCAAGGATTCCTGGTGAGAAGCAATACTGTTTGTAGCACTCACCACCTGTGCTCATGTTTTACCCTAGGTCAGTCCTCCTGCACTGTGCAGAACTGAACCTTTGTCACACATTCTTCTGCACTCTGTTAGTGTTTTGATTGGTTTCTGCTTAGCAGCAAAGAAAACCACTAAAACACAAAATGGAGTCTGTGGAAAGAGTTCAGCTAAAAGAAAGAGTCCAGTTAAAAACATAATGACCCAATGGAATGAAAGAAAAATGGGAAAAGGTCTTCAGCCTCTTCGCTCTTTATGGAGCTGCAGCAGCATCATCGGGAAAAAGGGAAAAAACAAACAAAACAGTAGGCAGAGGTCTCCAGCTAAAGTGCACTGAAAGAAGAACAACATTCAACTGTATATAGGAGGTTTCAGTTTTGTTTTAGTGTCCCTGGCGAAACACATTTGGCAGCATTTCACCTGATTCATTTCATGATTCAGGAAGAACAAAATATCGATCTCACCTTTGCATTGACTTAAACCAGCAATATCCCATAAATATAAGCCGATATGACATTTCTCTATGCATCCCCAGTGCAAACTAAATATAAAAGCTCAGAATTTTGATGTCAAACAGAACAAAAGGCTTAAGCAGGCAAACTGTCTTACAATCAGATGAGAGGGATTAAGATGAAAGTGAAATGATAAAGACTTGTTGTGTTTTTTACCAAACTATTTTTTTGTGTATGCTTAGAAACACAAAAGTCAAGTGGAGAATTTGTTTTTAAACAGCAACTTGAGCAAGGCAAGAAAGCGAGAACCGGCCACAGCTGCCCCGTTACCTTGCCATAGCACTGCTCAGCTCCGTGCTCAGCTTAGATGGAGACTCAATACCAACGAAAGACACGGCGTCTAAGAGCCTTGAGCCTTTCTGCATGCCTTCAGCTGACCAGCAGCATAGCATGTATTCCAGAGAACGAGTAAATTTTTGATGCTGATGTCTCCACAGCAGGAAGATCAGCCGCTCCTGGGTGGTCCACTCGGTCTTCAGGAGTCATGTCTGCTCTGTTGTTTTGATTACATCTACAGAGAGCAGGTCCTTACATTTACTTAGCACTATCACATTACGGTGTTCAATTAACAGTCTTTGCTTCCTACCGATGTAAATTTAGTGTGTCATGATTGGAGCCCAGCGTAATCACATTATATATGGTGCTTCTTTAGTCCCCTCACACCTCTTCTCAGTGGCCTCCATGGTTACACGTGGATAGCCAATCGGTTTACATTACTACTCGGCTCTATAGTGCACAGTGGGTTATATAGTGGGTCAGGACAGTATAGCCTGTGCTGTGACGTTGCTATGGGAATACAAATGTGTGTGTGTGTGTGTGTGTGTGTGTGTGTGTATCTTTTTATCCTAGATTTTGTAGAAAGACAGTGGACAACTGGCATCATTCTAGCAGAGACAACATTTTTTGTAAACTACATTGATGTTGAAAACAGCTAGTATGGAACTCATTTTTAGCTGACGAAATGAGCAATGGGGTTCGAGCGTTGTGCAGCACCCCAAGTGGAACGTCAGGATACGTCAAACTAATTTTTTTCACTCAATCACTCACTCACCAAGTCCACCAAGTGAGACACCGAATCACTGCTCCATCAGGCTTGCCTCCCAGTGGAACATTAGCATCAATTAGGTGTTATATTATAATGGCGTTGATGTTCATTCTTCCTTCTCAGATGTATGACGAATCTACTCGTAACAAAGAATCATAATGAACCCATTATGGTTCCACATTTTTGAAATAAAATTAACGGTCAGTGCGTGTTTGAAATCGGTGGTTTTTTTTGTCTTTTTTTTTACTAGCGAACCATTAGTTTAATGTACAGTTCCATATTCTGCTTGGTCCAGAAGGTTATTACAACAGAAACGATCTTGTGCCCAGGAATATATCATTAACTACTGCAGTCTGCTTCTGCTTAACAGCTTTTTATGTCATTTGGAGAATAAGAGAAATGAAACAGCTTTGACACTTCAATGCAACAGTCCATTAGCAGCCCTGACAGATAGTCCTCTGATGATTTCCAGGAAAAAAGATAACAAGACGAATCCAGACAAGGGCACGTCTGTGCGGCTTCGCCTTGTCCTCTGAGTGGCCTCAACCATGCGAGAACAAGAAATGGGCTACTTCCCATCCTGTGATGGGACATCCGGGTCTCTGCCATCCATCAGATGCTCCACATATCACCTGCCCATTGTTAAGATGGGACATGTCAGGTCTTCCCCAGACCTTTATTTAGTGTCCACACTCATACATAATTTTGACTCATTTTGAGTACTTACCACTTAGCTCTTATCTGCTATTTACCTAATTGGGGTAAAAAATGTGTTCAGATATGCTTGTCAGTCTTATCTGTGAGCGCTCCAGCAGTGAAAGGTCTGCATTTTTCCAGGACAACATCTGCAGTCTGATGGGTCTTAATTTGACTTTGATGACCGCTTAACATTTGCTAAATTTCCTTCATTTGTTAGCTCAGTGCTTCAGGCTCAATGACTCAGAGTTACATCACCTGCATCCTCACTGTGGCCATAATGGAGGCAGATTATTTGTACATTACTTTAAGCTATGGAAACAACAACCCTGTTGGCCACTCGATGACTGTAAACTCTGCCTCAGTGAGCCTCTGCGTGTTCAAACTAAATTAAACTTCTGATTCAGATGTTTCTAGAGATGAACACATTGCATTACAATAAATATATACATGGTAATAATTTCAAGCAATATGTGTTGCTTTCCTGCTAGCCTGGGTGTGATTTGCATTCCCATTATCATCAGTGCAGGGTCTGGGTATTTTTTATATTAGATAATAAATAAAATGTTTATCTTTGGGGGGAACTCTGTTCTGTAGGCAGTGGGAAGAAGTCCTGTTCATTGTCTCCTTCAAATCTGAAATAAGATATCTGGACTCTGGGTAGTTTGCAATGGAAATATGAGCAAAAGTGGAACTCCAGAAGCATTTCAAATGAGAGGTGAAACCTCTGAAAAGATAAATGGACTGCAGTTGTGATTTAGGAGACTTCAGGATTGATTTAAATTAATTCTATCCAGAGGGGAATCAAATCTTAGTTTGTATCGATGTGTTTGACTGGTTATTTGCTGCTAAGAAAGAAACTTACTGCAGATCTTGGAATAAAGATTGAAAAAAAAGGATATGATTAAGGTGTAACGCACAGTCCAAATCCAGGAGAAAAACATAGATTCTATCATTAATTTACACATGCCGAGAAGGCTTCTGCCGGAATCAGAGTCTATTGATCATGCCACTGTTGGGACTAAAGCTACAGCCATTAATAATGTGAAAGACAGCCATACAGCCTCTGTGTAATTGGAATGCAAGGCTTCGCTTTCAGGTAATAGCCATACAAAGAGCAGGTGAGTTCAGCACATGCAATAGACCGGCCCTGCCGAATAATTTCAGCCATAAATCACACGTCTGTGCTGCTGTTCACCTTGAGGCTTGTCTTTGCCACTTACCTGGAAATAGCACCAAATCTATGTTCTCCCTCCTAAAGACATTTCGGAAGACTTCAAGGAGAAAATAAAACAACCATGGGACCAGTTTCCTGTACTGTTGCCAGCTGTGCAAAAAAGACCCCTTTTTTTTCTTTTTAGAAGAATTTATGGACACATTTCACACCTTAAATGTTTAACACTAATGCAAGAAGGCGAAAATAAAAGTGTACACACGATTGAAATCCAAACATTAACGTCACGCATTAGGGATATTACCCCTAGAGATTTAACAAGCATTTGCATATATATGCAATCTATTTTAAACTTTGAATAACATTATACGTGTTGGAATACAGAGGAGCAGCAGAATGTAGCAGACTGTCAATTCAGTTTCATCTGTGTTATTATAAATGGCCGTGTGCTGAACCAGTGCCATCTCCCAACTGCATTTTAAACAGGCAGTTCTCTTCTGGACTTATCGTCATCCAGTCGGATCTGTAGGCGTGACGTGCAGCTGTAGGCGAGAGGTAGCCGACCACTTCCTTGCTTGGCTCAGAAGGATATTACTGATGGTGTCTGTCTCTGAAATAAATTAGGCTTGCGAGAAATATTTTCATCTTATCAGGCCGAGCAGCTACTGTGTGTCAAAAAAGACGTGCATTTCACAGATCTCTGCGCACAAATCAGGTTTCATTCCTGTTTCCAGGAGACATATTTATATTTGATAAGGCAACATAAATAAATTTATTCCTCGCTGCCCCAGGACCTTAACCACTGTACCATCCATTTCTTTGGTAGATAATAATCAGTGTTTCCTCAGGGGAGATGGAGCAAGGGGGCCATGATCAGCTGCGGGCACTGCTGAGAGTCTCGGGGGGGGGGGGGAAACGTTTTGAGGGCCTTCTTGTGTGGCCGGTGAGATCCCACTTAGTGTGAAGGATGGCAGCTGTGAAGGTGCCCCTGGCAAGTGTGAGTCCAAGCCTGGCGCTTTGGTCTCAGGCAGCATACAGCACCAGCTGCTCGGGCTGTGTAGCACTTGAGTGAGCGTGACAGACTGTGGCTGAGGTGAGTCTAGCAACAGTGATGCCGAACGCGGCCCGGGAAGCGTGCATTTCTGGGGGCGGCTGTTGATGGCGACACAAGGCAGGGGCTTGTTGAGGAAATTGTGGATCTGTGACAGGGAGGATGGTCAACTCTTCGCCTGCACTGTGGGGGCACAGAAAGAATGTCGTGGAAATGATTCTGACCCACCTGCTGGTGCAGCAAGATATCACTTCAGCAGAGATTAACACAACTGCGAGTATGACTGCGTGCTGCTTGCATGAACAAGCCTGATTGGAGCATTATGCATGTGACACTGTCCCCAGCAGCAGCAGCAGAGTGTGTCTTCGATAAGCTCCAGTACTCGTTAATCTGGACACACACTGGTAAGTGTGTTCCAGCTTATAGACGCTGGCGTCGACACACGTGGAAAAAGCAGACATAAACGTGATCTAAGTGGGTTATGGGTGTGCTTGGGTTTTATAAAGTCTGTCAATGTGAAAATATGGAAATACAAACACACACTTAAAATGCCAAATGTTGTACTCACTGTGGAGACTTAGACAAAACGTGTTTTTGTTGTTTGAAATGATGCTGGCACAGAATCAAGTACTTCGGAAAGCTAATGGGATCCAGAGAAATTCAAAAATTTTTGAAAACTGTTCCTGTAGTTTCTGCAGGTTTAGTCCTTTTGAGCTTCACCTTTTCTCCTGGTAGCTGCAAGCTCAACATTCATGTGTGGAAAAACAGAAAATCATAAGAGAGCTCACTACTGTGCTGCAGAGACATTTCTTTTAGTCACGGTCAAACCAAAAACTGAAAAATTAACACAATATTGTGGTGCCAAAGCTATCTAATCTTATCCTATCTTATCCTGTCTTGTCTTATCTTATCTTATCTTATCTAATCTGCATTGCCCTGGCAGAGCTCCAGGACATCGTGCAAAGAAGCAAAAATTAGATTTTATACCTTCTAGCATATTTAAATAAGTTAAAGTGAGGAAATTTGCTAAAATGAGTAATCCAAGAATGGAAAGTACAGCTTTATTTACTCCTGTTGCGGTCCGTGCAGAGCAATAATCGATTAGGAAAATGACCCGTCAATAATGATGAGGTCACGAGAATGAACATTCCCACATTAAATATTCAGTTGCATTTGCTGGGTAGAAGCAAACCATCTAAATTAATTTGAGTTAAATACTTAAGGGCTGCACTAAATCTCTGAATGAGTTGAATTCATACAGTATTGGAAGAAAATAACACCAAGATGACAATCACAATGTACACTGGTGTAATAAAATCATAACACTTTTAGTTAAAACTTATTGAACCAGATGCCTAAAGAGTCCTGCATAACTCTAAACACTCAAACTGATATTTCTTGTGTCTAAAATCTGTCCAGTTTGACAAAAGGGGAAGGAAATAAAGGAAATTGATGCAAGCAACTGATGTTTTTTTCCCTTCCATTTCCATTTTGTATTCCTCCTTTTATGTCAAACTGGGGAGACGTTGTCAGCTGTCACGGCTGTCACGTTCACTATGTCAGAAGTTGAATGGCATTTCAAGCAGCCATCTCCCATGCAAACGAAACTGTGTTCTTGTAAAACAGGACACTGAAATTAAACCGCAGCCGATAAAAAAATGAATAAATAAAGTTACCCCGGCACAATGACACTATTATTAGCCTTTAAAATATACCAGGACCGAAGATCCTAACTTAAGCCGAAAAGATCGCTCCTTTAAGTCATTGTTTTTTTTTCCTCATCTATCTAAAAACTAAAGAAGCAACATCAGCTGATTCTCCCTCAGTGGACGTGTCGAATCAGAGCCTCTCCTCTAACAAACAGCCGCTGATGCTCCCAACAAAGTGTTGACAGATTTTCACTTTCCCCTGCACGGCTCAGAGAGAATTTAATGTTTGTCAGTTCAAAGATGTGATTATCTGACAGTTGTGTGAATATTTTAGAGGAGAGCAGGTCTGCTGGGATCTATACATCAGAAGCAACATTTCAATCAGGCCATAATACGCTGCCACGACGTTCCCTCAGAAAACTGCGATGGTTTCCATATAGTTTGTATTCAGGCTGTCTTGTTCTTTCTCTCCTCATCCCATAATGTAAAAACTGGTGAACCTACTTCTTTCAAACCATCTCTTCTTATCATATATCTTTACATTTCACATTTTATATTCATCACCTATTTAACATTCCCCCACATCCATTCAACAAACAT
>CAAE01014650.1:648662-686000 GCA_000180735.1 Tetraodon nigroviridis | reverse complement strand
GTGATATAACTCATAAGGACAGTCTTCATGTGACATTTTTTAAAATTTAATGTTATTGATGGTGAAATGGTGAAATATGGATCTTTGTTTTTTTGCTCTGACCAACTCTCGGACAGCATGTTGCAAGTCTGAAATGAAGGTGCACCACCCTGAAATGTTTTGTGCGAGGTTTTAACCGCCATTTCAGGTGAAATTTCTCAGCCATGGAGAGACAAAAACAGATTTCCACAGGAAAAAAAAAAAAATCATTTTTACAGAAGTTACAGGAGACGGAAGCACATAATTGTTTATTCTAGTGTGCCTGCAGCCTTGGGAACACAAAAGGGAACAGCCAGCCCCTTCAAAAGCCTGACAGGATGCTGCACTTTGTGTTTTCAGCACCGTTAAAAACTTTTAAACCTATCTGAATCAAAAACAAAAGGTGGCCAATCCTTTTCTTCCTTTCCTAAAGCATCTTCTCTGCCTCTCTGCTGACCGTAATCCAAATCCTTGCCTGCAGATTGGACAGATTGTGCTTGACAGTTTTCTGCTTTAATTCAATTAAATACATTTTTGAGTGTATGTCCTTCAGGTCTTGGACATGTTATAATGCAGAGTGTATAAATGGGAAGCATTTAGCTCCTGGAAGTTTCTGACATTTCAGAGTTTGACTCAACTTCAAAAGGTCGCAGTCATCCCTGAGAGACACGCATTTGAGGACAACCGGTTATTCCACTAATTTATTTATTTATTATTCATTCTATTTCAACAGAACTTGATTAAATTTACTTTCTTCCTGCAAGCAGAGATAATTTTCAGAGACTGATGATTTTTATATATGTATATATAATTTCATATGTATATGAAATTAAACTACTACAACTCTACGTGTAGGAAAGCATTTACTGAAAGTTTTAAAAGATATATCTCTCAATTTCCAATATATTATTTGCATACTATTTCTAAACTGTTCTTTAGATATTTAACTGAATCCAAATGAAACACGTTTTCACACCTGATAAAAGAAAAAATAAAAGCATAAAATGCAGTGCGTGTCGCTTTTAAAAGCATTTCTTCACGGTCTCAGGCTGCTTTGCAGACTGAATGACCTTTCTGCAGACATTTCTGTAAATGTGGCCAACTTTATAATTAAGTTGTACGTCTCTTTTATTCCCTCCTCTGTAGCTCCCAGTAGATGCTTCGGAAAGCCTCCGGTTGCCCGATCGAACGCTCATCTGTCTTTGATGCGGAGCTTGTTGCCTGTTCATGGCTCCAGCTGCTCAGTAAAGCCATTCTTCATTCGGTACTGTTGCCACCGAGCGCATATTGCTTGTTTTAGCACTGCTTTAACGCCAGCTTGTCATCATGCTTGCTGTTGCAAAAGGGACAAAAACCTCACAGTTCCTGCGCTATTTTACATCTGTCCTCTCTATCCTCATCTAATCTCCACAGAGTCTCGGCTCTCAGGGCATCAAGCAGAAAACGGCTTAGATTTTGAAATCTGTCTGGGATTCTTTCAACTCTTCCTTTGTTGGAAAACTGGCATTGCGTGTTTGCACCATCACAGAAAAAAAGTGATGACTTTGATTGATTGGTGGCTTGATTTTAATTGACTTGGGCTGTGCTGAGTGCAATCACCCACGATGAATTTTTACAAAAGGTTTCACCAGCTGGGTGAAAGTACAGTGGAGCAATAAATCCGCAGAGATTAGCTGGATTTGTGTTAACTGATTGCTACTGGATTGCAAAGTCCTTGCAATGCTGATTAGTATCTGGTTTTCAAGAAGTGGGGACATTTTGGCTCATCTTCACAACTGGAACTTTGAGGTTAAAGCGTTTGGTCTTAAGGTTAAGTTTAGAATTGGGTTTAGTCTAGGGTTAGGGTAAGTAGTTGGGATGTTTAGGGTCAGGGTCTGAGTAATGTATCAAGCCTGTGCAAGTCCTCACAAAGATAGGAGTGCAAGAATGTTGGTGCGTTGACTGCAGATTTAAACAGTAACGCTTTAATTTCACCTACAAAATCATTATCAAAACATATTGTCCCATTAGCATCCGTTTATAAGCAAACATTTACATTCCTGTAAAGAAAGAAAAACACAAAAACATTTTGCTTTACCGCTGTCTCAAACATTAGCCTGTTTTTCTGGTACCAAGTGTTTTACCGCATCATGCCTCACTGTGCCTCCAGGAACAATATAGAAATGCTAATCTCTGCAACAATCTGCCTCTGTCTCTGCTACATGTTTTGTCTGACTGCTTCTGTGTGCAGATGCCAAAGAATGGCAATTACCCAACTGCCTCTCTGATCGAGACGAAGCGTAAAGTCACAGAAGCACAACGTGTCCATCTGCAACTCTTGCGGGAGATAGCACCTTCCTCTCTGAGCAGAATCTGTTCGACACTCGCCCAGTGAGAAATCTGCTGTTTGCTCTAAACAGTAGAAGAAGAAGTCATTTGCTTTTGGTTGCTCTCTTGAGTCTTTTACAAGGGGGCTATCAGCATGGAGCTGCAGATCAATTTGTGTTTTACACTGAGAGAAGGCATGCAAACATCAACACAATCAAACATACAAAAGGGACAAAGGGAAAAACAGAGACAAAACAGTCCTTCTTGATGTGAAATCAGTGGACGCTGGCTCACCTTCCCACCTGTTTGTGCCATTAAGTTTGTTTGTTCTTGTCTGGCAAATGCAGGTTTCTCTTGCCAGACTGTACAGAAAGCATGATCAGAAATGAGTAACCTGTAAAAAAACGTCCCAGATGTGGTTGGAGACCTGGTTTCTTCTCTGGCTACAAACAAAATTCAGTGCAACAGCAGCTCCCGGAGTTTGTCTCATTTGTGGAGTCAGTGTTGACCCAATTTAATGCAATTTACTTTCGGGAGGGAGTTGTGAGGATTTCTGGAATATGTGAATTATTGAAGATGTTGGTACTGACTTATTAAAAAAAACATCCTTGCGGTTTGTATCAACCCGCTGCTTATTCATGCCATGGGCAGAGCGCAGAGGAAGGGCAGGGGAGAGATTCTCCTGAAATGATGCAGGCTTACGTCTCCTCAGCAACACCAAATGAAATGATAAAGAAAATCAGCCAAAAGCCCTCTGGAATCTTCTCTCTCCACCTAGTTATTACTGGATCTGCATCATTTGTATCAAAGCGGAATTTTATTCCAGTGTTGGTGTTTGGCGAGATGGGGGTTCATGTGCGCAGAGCCTTTATGTGTGTTTTCCCTTCTTTT
Organism: Tetraodon nigroviridis; assembly: GCA_000180735.1. Lineage (NCBI taxonomy): Eukaryota > Metazoa > Chordata > Actinopteri > Tetraodontiformes > Tetraodontidae > Tetraodon > Tetraodon nigroviridis. The sequence continues at coordinate 682,784 of CAAE01014650.1, read as the reverse complement.
TTTTTATATTTTTAAGGTTAACTTATAGCCTCAGCTCAACAGTGTTGTCACTGGTTGCAGAGGCTGGGGTCTGACAGCGGTGCCTGTCTGGGTTTGCGGTGCGGTTTATTACCAACACACGTTGCGCGCTGTAATTGCCCATTAACGGGGAAAAGTATTCACCCCGGCGCCGAAGACGCGGTGTCGCATTGTGCAGTCATGCCAGTGCCCTGACTGCCAGGCAGTCAACCGCAACCTCACGGGAATAAAAGAAATGTGATGTGGAAAAACACGAGTTTCTTAACAACACTTTCCTCGTGGGGAAGCGGTTCGCGGCAGGCATGACGCGCAGGAACACGCAGCGCGCCGCATCCTCCTGCACATCAGCGCCGTCACCTCCAGAGCATGCGGGGGAAAACCTGTTAAACCATCAATTACACTGCGGTGGCTGCCCAAACAGCAGTTGTTGCATGTGAATGAGAAACTGCCCGTGGACGCATTTGCCACCGTTCCCGGGTGCTCTCCTGACCGACGTGAGCGGAACCTCTCAGATCATGAGCCACACCAGAGGTAATGATAGATCCAGTGGAAAAAAAAAAGAAAGAGAATGCTCTCACCAACAACAGCAGCGACGGCAGTTCCTTCTCTCCCTTCTTTTCTTTTCCCGGAGTTAATGAGCTTCCGACGTTTGCTTCGGATGACTTCTCCCCCCTGCGTTTATTGTCCTTCGGGTTTGGACCGTTTTCTCCTGTCTCTCTCAGCGGTGAAATCTCAACGTCCTCTCTTCAAACTAACCTTCCCGCCCCCTCCTTCTACCCATCTCAGATGAGAGCTGACCAGGACGGACAATCCCTGAACCCGAGAGCTGCCTCACAGATGCAGCAGCGCCCACATGGACCCGCTGGAGACGTGTCTTCAGGGTTATTTGTGCGGAAAGGCTGAGTGTGGATGGAGCAGCTTGACAGTGATGCTCTTTCTCTTCCCCCCTTTCCTAAACACAACTGCTACCAACACCCCACCTCCTTATTGCACAACAACCTCTCAGGCGAGAGAGGGAGAGGGAGAGGAAAAAAAAATTAGCAGATTGTGGGGCCACTTTTTCTGCGCGCTTATTTGAGCACTGACGCAGGTGTCCGGGGTCCGTGGGCTGGCGGGGATGCAGAGGCTGTGAGCCGCCACGACGGTGACCTCGCAGCCTCTTCTGAGTCACTGCAGCACCGGGAAACTGGAGCGCATCAGTGCCACTCAGTGACCTTGGGGTGGTCGAACCACTGAGCCCGGCTGGGGGCAAAGGGGGTGTAGAGGAGAGACAAATGAGGCAGCTCACCCTCTTTGCGAAGTACGCACGCAAGGTGCCCTTGCGCAAGGCAGCTCTGGTGTCACACAAGCCATCAGGTTGCGCACCTGCTGTGTCATCCAGAAAAGTCAAAGTACGGTCAAGACAAACATTCATTTTTATTCTTTTTTTTTCTAGTTTCTGATTTCTTTAAAAACTTACAAAAACGGCTGCATCGTTTTGAAGCACTTTGGTCCCACATCTATTATTTATTAATAACAAAAGAAAGAATTCTGTAAGCCAAGGTTAGACTATATGCATTTAAAAACACAATATTATCTCAACAATAGGAAGAAAGCTCATCTATCAGATGTGATTTCGGTCACCATAGTTGCCTGGACCTCCAGCGGAGCAGCAGTCACTTCTGGTAATTGAATTCATCTGGATAAACAGATTAAAGCAAAGGTCTTCTGCTTTTCTAGTATTTACTGTCCACAACAATTTAATCAGGCAGCAGCACAATTTTCTCCGCCTGTCACCTTGACTTTGCAGGCGTTAAGCAGCATCCTGCCAGCAAACCTGTGGAAAGTGCTCCTCAGGTTCTCTGTGTATGGATGGATGAGGATAAGGATTTCTGACTCGCTCGATCACATCTGGAGGTCGACGTAAGCGAAACGCTGCTGGCCACCGTCGTGCATGCTCCCAGAGTTGTGCTGGAAAGTGTTATTGCCATTATACGGTGACCTTTTTCTTTTTCTCTCTTCACCTAATGAGTGTGACCTTCTCAACATTTTTCATCCCAGGAAATGAGCCCGTCGTTTCCCCACCATTTATTATTGTACACCCCAAAAAAAGTCATCCCAAGGGTCGGCTTTCTGGCTGAGCCACAGGTGTGAGGTTGTCAGGCCAGCAAACAAACATTCAATGATATGTAGACTACGGGGATTTTTCTCAAATGAAGATAGAGTAGAGCATCTCAGAGGTGATACAGATGGGTCCATCAAGCCCTCGCAAGAAATTAATGAATTATTAAGCAGCTCCAGCGAAGCTGCTTTGTTGAATTAATCAACAATCAATTATGCGGCCCATTATTAATGTGGGAAATGTTAGAAGAACTGCAGAGATGATTAAGGACGTTGGGTTCTTTTACTAAAGCTACCTGAAGGAGCAGCATTTCTCTCTGGTTAAGATTTGAAAAACTCCATTAATCATGGTAGAATTAATGTTCAGTATAAAGTACTGATACAGACATGTGCTCATGGATTTTCTTCTCTTTTGTGATAAAATGTTGTTACTCACCAGTATGCTGGTGTATTAGAGCAGAAACCCAGTGGGCCAATTCTTAGTGAGTGTTTCCACTTTCAGAGATATGAAACGTAGTCATTTTACAGGAGCATATTGGAGTCACTCAGAATCTTCCAGAAACCTGAGTAACAAGTAAAACCCACAAAATCCTGAGAGAAAAGTTCCATTTTAGCCTTCATTTTGTTTGGAGTAAAAGTGTCCATGTCAAAACTGAGTCATGCGAATCATTGTCAGCTGTGTAATTAATCATAAAATGCTTTGAGATTCAGTTCATAAAAGCTGTCACGTTCCAAAAGCAAAGCTTGATGCTAATTGCTTTGAAAAATGTTGCCGCTTGTTAACGAGGCTTCTTTCCATCCATCAATCTGTCCACAGTCTGGAACGTTCCTCCTGCCTTCCACAGCGTTCCTTTCCACAGTACCCACAGCAACAAACTGACCTGAAGTTGTAAAACTCAGATGTAAATCACCACCAGAGTCAGTGTCCTCCGTGTCTTCTGTGTCCCACATCTGGTCCTCAGACCCTGTAGGACAACTTGAGCAGTTTTGATACCTAAATGTATAATTTCTTCTGGAGTTTAATCAGTCCTTAATGAGATGACTAACACAAAAACCACAGATATATTTGAGATGAACGCCATTCGCAAACGCCCCCAGACGCACACGCACACAGCCTCTAGAGACAGTGTATCCCAGATGGGTGCTGCAGTCAGCCGTTCAGCCTAATGCAAAAAAATTTACATTTGTTCTTAAAAAGGGATCTCCAGAGGTTGTGTGGGCGGATGTCTGGGGCTCCCAGTTGGGCATGTGTGCTGCTGATGTCGCAAAGGACCACTTCTTTCATGGTGAAAACACTGCGAGCCCTTTGAGTTGTATATACGCAACCGCATTGAAGTGCTGTAACATTATCCTAGAAAGATTTAATGAATGATTCATGCATAAAGTGAAAATTCAGGCCACTATGTTATTAATTTTTCAATATGAGTCAAACCCACTTGAACGAATTCAATCTAGACTCAGTGGACACCATGAAAAGCTCAACACTCGAACGCAAGCTTCACTTGACATCACTACGCAGGCCCAAATGGTCAACTGGCTATCAGATCGCCCAGAGATCCCGCTGGATCGCTACGCCTCATCATCAAAGTGTGGAGTAATTAACACTTTGTTTAAATCCGAAATAGCATCACGGTAATGCCCATTCAAATCCATACATGTTCAAAATAAGGCAGCGTCAAGCTTAATTAACAGAAATAATATACTTTCTTTCCATAAAGTGCACCCAGGTATAGGTTTGCACCATAGAGAATGATGAGGGTTAGTTTTTAGATTAAAAGTTTGAAAAAAGTTTTTATCATCCTTTCCTCAGATGTGCAGCAGTGATCAGAGCAGTGCAGCATCAGTCAGAGATCCTGCTGCCAGTCAGCTACGAGGCTTCAAAGAGTTTGGACTTCAGAGGTGGATCTAATGGAGCGGGAACTATTCTTTGGAGATTTTTGGGAAGCGAGGAGACCCCGAGGAACAGCACCTGAGTCTGCAACCGACAAGACCTTAAAAATGTAAATCCACCTAAAAAGAGCTTTGAAATGAAAACCTATGCAGGTATGTGGCAGCCTCGCCCAGCCAATTACGCCACAGTGGGTTTTAATTTCACGAGAAATCCTAAAAACCAGCTAACGTCTGCCGTTCAGTCAAACATCACACGTTGAAGGCTACTGCGAGTTACATAAGATTCAATTTGTGGGGTGTTTTTGTGGGTCTGTGGCTTCCCATGTGGGGAGATGATGCAAGTTTAAAAAATAAAGGAGCTTATATGGAAAGAGGATGGATGCAGCAGCGCTTATCCTAAGACCATGCAAAGTTTCCCAGATACGGGCGGCTCTGGCGCACCACCGAGTGCTGCAGCGCTTGAAAGGAAAAATTCAAATCAAGGCACCAAAAATTAGAAATGCAGAATGCAGAGACAACTATACATCATTATAGCATTTTATTTGGCGAGGAGGAAAAAAGAATTATATATAAGTGGGGCCATCTTGGGTGCACGAGGGAATAAAGTCAGATAAAAAAGAAATCTACCACTGATATGCCAAAGACAACAAACCCGGTCCTGCAGGACGTGTACCGACCATACATCATTTGCTTTTGTGTTTGAGGGGAATATGCAATAAATAAAAAGGAATATAGAAGTTAAAAAAAAAAAGCACAACTACAGAGAAAATTCCCAGAGCCTGTAGCCAGTTGGCTGCAGCGAGCTAAGCTGGAAAAATATGGCTTTCATCAGCATCCAAACACATCCTCAGGACCAGATGAAGAGGAGCTCCACTTGGACCCAGAGTCAAAGGATTCATCTGCAGGGATTCAAAGAAAAGGTGGCAGCCAGTCATCAGTCAGTAAGGCTGCTTAGCATGAATAAAACACATTTCCAGATCAGGATTTCTATGCTACTGATCAGGATGATAATCTTATCATAAATCCCAATCGGAACAGTGCCTTTGCTGAAATTAAAAGCAATGACTGATTACATCCAATTTCCTGGTTAGTCAATGAACCACATCTGCAGGCAGAAATTGATCCACATGAGGGGCAATTAGGGTCACGACCTCCGCAGTCACCGGAAGAGGCTGGGCAGCCAAACGCTCTGGGGTAATTATCTTGTCAGGCCTGGAATCCCCCCTGTGATCGATGATCCAGCATGGCCTCACGTTTACCTCACCTTTAAGTCTCCCACCTGGTCGTGTTCAGGGTGCAGGACAATCAGCGGCGAGGCATTCGTGTGCCTATAAGATGCCGTTCAAAGGCGATCAGGCTGCGTGTAACCCTGACACGCGTTTGTCAAGTGTGTGTAGTCGAGAGAGCGTGATGGCGTCCAGTCAAGCCTCTCAGAGCAACAACTGTTTCTCTGTGGTGTGTTGCCGTCACCCCGCGCTTCCTGGCTGATCAGAAGGGCAGAGTTTAATCTTAATCTTAGTTTAATTTTAAGGATGGGTCAGTTACTGGGTCAGTTACTGGAGTTATCTTGGATTTACACCGGCAATTTTAGAATTCTACAAAAGATAAAACATGCTTTAAAATAAAGACACCTCCTAAAGCACAACCTGTTGACAGCCAGTTAGACTCTACCCGGCACAAATGCAGATGTTATACAGATGTGCTGAGTAAAACTTACGTTGCAAAAATACGTTGCACAGGTGGAACGTTAATTCAGTGTAATTAGCATAGAAATTAAATTACAAACTAATTTGCTGCACAAGCTGCAAAGTACAAAGTTTAACGTGGGCTTGTGATTATTTCGTTTTTGTTTGTTTGTTTCATTTTTATTTCTCTGGTGACATCACTTTACTAGATTGAGATTTCTAGTTTACTGAGGCCATAGTCAGTTACTAATAGCTCCATCTGACTTAGCTGAAACACAGTGGGACCATTATTTCTTTTCATATGATCCCACAAGGGACAATTGCAAGCAAACACTGACATATTTTCCCTTTCTGAGTTGGTGCCGTTTAAGACCTTTTCAAATTGATTAATGAATCTTTTGATAATGAGGAAACTGCCATTGCTTCGCAGGACAATACTTTGAAAAAGCTATTTTATATTGAGGAAAATAACCTTGCTGGTTGCTCATGGGCACGGAAAAGAGTAATGTGGGAAGCTAGTTTGCCATAAATTTAATCCGCTACCACTGGGACTGCGGTGCTGTAGTGTCAAGGTGAGGAATGCAGATTGGAACCTCTACACCGTCTGCTACTAATGATCAGATTTTCTGGAGAAATGTATGTGGAGGAGGGGGATGAGCAACGCTTCCCTGGAGGTATCACAATGGGGACGGCCTCCTGTGGCACGGAGTCACACAGTTAAGACCGGTCCTATTAACCTCACGCTGAAGATTCCATTATTCCAAGAACAAAAAAGAGGACGTGGAAGAAAGAATCCTAATAAGATGGTGGCTCCATCTTTGCTAACGTAGTGGATTAATGTGAATATAATGATTATGTCATGTGTTTTTTTTCTCTCCTGTTTACCTGTGGCGAATCAGGAGGGTTAGTATGGCAGTCATCCTCTGAAACCATAGAGACACCCGTAGCACCTGTGGCCCGTCAGAATAAGCTTAGGTTCCATAGATTTTGGTGTGGTGAAACATGCATTCTGTGTTTTTTCAGTGCGTTATCTGCCAACAGAACTCATGCTAATTTTGTAGCTGATTAGCAGTCAAGCAGGGTAAATGTTTGTGATGGCAATAAAAGGCTGTACAACTCATCTAACAGTTGTTGTGTTCATGAAACTGTTTATTAATGTGGATGATAGTGAATTTAATAAGTCAGCAGTAGACTGACAGACAGTCATCCGTGTAATCACTAAAACTGTAAAATAACAGGGGATTCGTTTGAGACGTCTCTGGAGGTTCTGGTTCAGATTGTGTTTGGGTAAACTTGAACTGCAGCCGCGACAGAGCCAGTACCAAAGGTTCTGCAGCGGTTCTAAGCTGATGTGAATGAATATGAGCTAACTGGAACCACTCCTGACCTCAGGTACTGAGCAAATACCTGCTGAGTGGGCGGCTCTCCTACCACAGCGATTTCATTTTTCCTCTGGCACACAGTTACACTTCATGCCTTCATGCCCTCTTGCTCCCACTAAAACCCCCCATTTTTTAAAACTGTTTGCTCTGTCGTTAGGTCCATGGTTGAATGCATTTGAACAGACAAGAGGGGTGAATATTTTTATGTATACATAGGTAAGAAAATAGGCAGATCAAATGTATAAAAGATCGTTTGTGCCATGTTTTATTGGGACAGTTCAGAAAGTGCACAAATGCCTCAAAAGAAACAAAAAACAAAACAACCCTGCAGAATAGCAAAGCATAAAAAATTACCATCTACTGTGACTCTGAATTACCTGCTTATGCTGGCTAAATTTAACATCATTTAAAAAAAAAAAAGCAAACACACAAACACACCTAAATTAACCCACAGCAAAACTGTTGTTTCTGAAAAGGCTGCAATAATTAGGAGGGGGGGTGCGCAACACATCTTTCAGGCGTAACAGGCCAAATTAAATGGAGAAAATAACAGCATCGTGTTCACCCAGAGCCTGAAACACTCTCCTGTAACCAGAAACAAAAACCCTAATCTGTCCCGATAGATCAGCTGCTGCTCTCCACCGTGATTTGTCCACCTCTTTTTGTGTGTGGGATACATCACACCCTTAGCATAATGGGATTACAGATATCAAAAGCTACGTGAGCAGCTGAAAATCGCTAACCATTGTACAGTAACTATGGCAACAATGACATTGTACACAGCTAATTTATCCTTACAATTAAAAACAAAGGACCTCCATACCTTTAAAAAGCCGCTTTCCTGACTGAGCGTGCAAAAGAGGAACCGGGCTCAGGCTTTCGCCAAAATAATCTCTGTGTGAATGAAAATACTGCAGTTTTCTCTGTAATCTGAACCACAGCAGTATGAACACAGTACAGGTTACCCTGGTGATATAAGAGGGCTTAGAGAGAGAATCACTAAACCAGACAGTTTTTCCACAGCGTTGTATTGTATCTTCCTTAAAGTCTTGCCTTGTTGTCCAGTTCTGTGTTTTATATGTTCCACTTGAGCTGCTTAGTGCCTGTCATCCGCAAAGAGCAGATTTGAAAAAGGACACAATAAACCATGTAAGAAATAAGAGATGGCTGCTTATAACAGATCCATCCCCTTCCCACAGCATATTTTAAACCTAATCCTTCTCCAGCCGAGTGAGAAACTGACATGTTGCAGTGCATTTCATTTTTCAGCACACTGTAAGTGCACTTTGCCTTGTCAGTGAATCTTCCGCAGCGACCGATGGTGGAGCGGGGTGCAAATTGTCAGAGCTTGTCAGAGATATTTCAACAAACAGCAGCACAGTTAATGCAGAAAGTTATAAATTTTAATGCTGGATTGTTTGTTGCAAGTTATGCCCGTCTGTTCGTAGCTAACAGAGAAGCTGTCTGACTGACTCGTTCGCACTTAAGAAAGACACTTTTAAACATGTCACGTCGTCAGCATAGGTGAGTTGATGACTGTTCAGACAGGCCGAGCCCTGATCTGTCTTAGCCCACCTCCTGAGGAGGTTGGGAGCAGTAAACCTTGCTGGACTTACTCGCTTTCATGGTGCTTGCTTTGGCGTGAAGACCCACCAGGACTCAGATTCCAGTTTTTTTAATTCATCAAGCAGAGACGCTGGTTCAGGCTGCTTCTTTTATTTTGACTTCTCTCTTCCTTTTCTATCATCATTCTCACATGGGACCTCGTTGAAGGAAGCAAGATAATGGTGATCATGTGACCGTTGCAGCTCTTCTTTATGTCTTCTCGAGCTTTAAGTTGACTCAGACTCTGTAAAGGTGGGTAACGATAACTGATTCAGACTTAGTTAAGACTCAGGATTGTCTTTAGCTGTCACTCAGGCTCCTCACACACCTGCAAAGTCCAGATAAGAGTTTGTTTTGCTGGCACCATCACATCCGGCCGTATAATCTCCTTAGATAAGTTGGAAGTTATAGGAAACACTGTTTGAAGAGAGAGCTAACGTCACAGTAGCTGAACTCACCAAGATAAAATATTTATCTCCGGACTTCAGTTTTCCAGAGATGCTGAGTGCTGACAAGCTCATCTGGCCTCCAACCACCGTCTGAGGTTTTCTCAGGAACACTGGGCACAGCCCGATAAGTCGACAGCGCAGCGCTAATATCTGATTTTGACACCCTGCCTCGATTTGCAACATGACTCTTCGATTCTCCCTCCGTTCATGTCTTAAGATTGGATTAGATCCAGCATCACGTTAGGAGCCGGAGGAACGTCCCACTGGTTTGACAGCAAGTTGGCGGTAAAGTTTTTTCAGTCCAGAACAGAAAAAAAGAATTTCCATTTTAAGTAAGAAGAAAAATCCATGCTAAATAATCTCTAATAAAGAGCGCAAAAGCACTCCCAGATCACGGAGCTCTGCTGAGGCTGAGCATCTCCCAAACATGTCGATATGTGCAGGAGATGCAGATTATATGTCAAAGCACGTTAGTGACACCTCAGATCAATGACCTCTCCAACACATACATTCCAAATGTGCCACTAACTGTGGAATTTTGGATCATTAAAACATTGACCTTTGAATCATAACCTGGAAATTGATTTCTTTCTTAGCTGTTTACCTCAGATAAGACAAACTCACCCTGTTCATGAAGATGCGACATGCACACATGAACAAAAACAGGTACAGTACACACTCTTGGCTCTTCCTCTAGCATGAGTCAGCGTGTGTCAGCGTCACTGACATGAACGTGTTTGTCTGTTGACATGCACAGCATCTACAACTGTAACAGGCTGTTGTTGCTTTTGCTATCTGTAATAAAAGGCAGCACGTCATGTGTTTTCCAAATCAAAAATAACCATGTTAGAATATGAATCTTTTCGTTTCAGTAAAAAAAAAAGAAGAGATAATTCAATCGGGTTCATTGCATCATCATATTTGTTTTTCTTAGTTTGACTGCTGACAGGATTTCTTCAAAATCAACATTTTCCGCATTCATCTGCCTGACTTTCTGCGCAAAAGTGAATCTGAGACGACATCCGGAGACCTTTTCTCTGGCAACCTTTGAATCTGGCATTTCCCTGACATTTCAGACATGTCATAACAGTACGACTGACAAGATAATAGGCACCTTAATCGATAATACAAATAATTGAGATCTCCAGTCAGATTTCTCCTGCTCTGCTGAACCCGTCTGTGAATGCGCCGCCCTCGGTACCTGCACGTGTTTGCTTGGATGAGCCCAAAAAGTCAAACAGCACCACAGGCATGTAAATTAATCTGTTAAAAAAGGAAATATGATTCAGGGAAACAGAAATTGTGAGTGTACGTCTGCAAAGTTTTCTTCCATCCAGACGAGAACGCGTCACTATTGAATTGAACTGTGCTAGGAAGGTCAATCGAAGCTGCGGGGCCGGAGGTTTATTCCGGCTTCGGGGACCTTCCTGTCTGCGTGGGGGTGCTCGGGGTCCTCCAGTTTGGCTGCTGCTGACATAGTGATGTCAGACAAGACATTGGGGGTAGTTTAGGGAAGCACAACGCGCCTCCACTCTTTCTGTGACGTTCCCCTGGCGTGAGCTTCACTTGTTTCTGGTTTCACACTCCATTTAAACGCTCACTGTTGCCTCAGGGCACAACAGCTCTGGGTACAATTCTTGTTCCTTTCCCTGTTCGCTTGCTCTTCTGGTTAGCCTGTGTTCCCTTCAACCTAGCTTCCTTCCACACTCTGTAGATGCTGGCTGCCGTTTAGGTGGAGTCGCTCCTATAAATCCTCTACTTCTGATCCTACCTCTTTCTCAGATTTGGACACAGACTGACCTCGGCCCTGGCTGGGATGGTGATGGACGAGTGTGGTGGTGACAGTGAGTGTAAATCACGCGGCCCCGGGGCTGATTAAAGTGTTACTGTATTTGCAGTCTGAGCGGGGCAAAGGCAGAGGACCACCCAAGCGCCACAAATAATGTATGAGCCTTCCAAGAACAGGTCTCCAGGGAGACTGGCAGGTTTATGTTCTCATTCTAAATAGCGTGTCCTTCACGAGTGTGAGTGAGAGTGCTCTCCGAGTCAGCTGAGGCAAAGTGATGCTGCAGCCGGAGAAAAGCATTTAGACCAAGACCCACAAGGCAGAAAGGTGGCAGCTGGAGGGTTTGGGTAGCTGTATGTAAACGCAGAGCTTGTTCTCACCTTTAAAACCCCTCTCACGAGGAGCTCTTAATCAGAGTGATAGAAGAAGCTACAAGGCGGTTTCCAGCAGGAGACACCATGCTAAGGTCTGAGGAGGAGGCTGTCATGAGTTTGGCTGTACTCAGGCAGTTATTTAGTCTAGCTCTGCACCATGAAATTTGATTCTAGAAGCGGTAACGAGGCAGATTACTTTTTATTGCGTCGGTGATAAATTTAAAAGACAAAGCTAGCGGCTCGATGGAATCGCGGCTGCTGCGCTCTGCCTAAAGAAGCACTCTGCAGGAGAAGAATGCAGTTTAACTTCCTGGCTGTTAGGCCTCATTACCCATCACCCAAGTGGGCTCCGCAGGTTTCTGAAGAGTTAGCAGCTCCTATTCACTGAGGAGACCGGTTTTGTAATGACTCTAAATGCAGTCTTCATCCAGCCAGAGCTGTCATTGTCTGTACAGTTTTCAATCCCAAATCCAATTGGTTAATGGGTTTTTTTCCTCAGTGGTTATCAAAAGCACTAGTTTTACTTAATGCACTTTTTTAAAGTTCTGGCATTTTATCAGACCCACATATTCAACATGCTCACAATCAAGACAATTATCTCTAAATTATGCAGCGCCTTACTAAATGAACATTGTGTTTTCTTGCCTTTAGTGCCCAATAATTATATCTCTTTAAAGAATTCACAGAATGGGGTAAATCTTTTAACGCAGTTGCTATGATATATGACTGTTATTGTAGCTCTTATTCATTACAGTATACAAATAGTTCATTTTTAATTAATTGACTTTACTCCAGAAAGCCTAGGAGCCGGCTAGTTATGGAGGTTTATACATTACTCACGAGAACGCAGGCCCTTGTTTTTAGATCGATCAGCTTATTGCATTATTTTCTCTATTGCTTTTTTATAATTTTAAGTTTTTCACGGAGGCAGCAAAGCACTGGCTCAGTCTGTTTGTGTTTAAACTCCATTGCGATAATATCAAATTGTTGTATTCACAGTTATTCTTTATCTATATCACAAAATTAACTTCTTTCCTAAGTCAAATTTTACATTGATTGTGCAGTTGATCCAAAACGTCATGTACTTCTCTTTTCATTGACTCGTTTCTGATCACAGTGGCATTTGAGTGGCATAAAAATATCTCTTTTCTGAGAATAGAAAGTTTGTTTTTAGTCTACAAAGCGTTGGCCTGCCTTTTATACTGCTGGTGCTCTGTTTTTACTTTGCCGTACTAAATTTGTCTGGCTGAAAATAATGATGAGTGTGATCACAGCGCTGCAGCAGTGTCTGGGGCTGATGTCACTTTGACAAACCGCTGCCGATGCTCTGGGCCGTGAGGACACACCACTGCTGCTGACTTTGTGTGATTAAACCCTTTTTCAAATGGCGACAGTTGAATTTTAGCTCTGGGGGCTTTCATCATTGAAATCTTTCTACACCTTGATGAGAATTTGCTTAACCTAAATTCCATAACAGCACACGATTTAAAAAGGCCACATCTGTCTGCGTCATGTACCAAAAAAAAGAAAAAAAAAAATCAGGCATTGAGGGATATTTACTGTTTGTTTTAATTATAGCACAAAGCCACAACATAGCAAAAGTGTGAAAAGGGTTTAGAAGAAAAACTTGGCTCCAAACCTTTTGTGTTTTCACTTATCATATCATTGATATGGCCACCGTAAATATAAAAAAAAAACCAAAACCAAAAAAAACCCCCATGTTTTTGTTATTCTCTATTAATGATCAGGGCTTCTTCAACAGTATTATAGTTTATTTATCCCGTATTGTCAGAAATTATTCACCCAGGTGTACAAAACAAGCCACTTCATTTGGTCACAAGTGGACTTTTTAAACATTTCAACAGTAAATCATAATGTTAAAATATACCGGTTTCACAGAAATAAATTCCCTCAATGCCTTAATTGCAAATACAACTTTGATTGGAACTTTAAGAAAAAAACCGAGAACTCATAAATAAGGACCACCACGGGTCCAAGGATGTGAGGAATGGTGAAGTAATGACGCAGAAACGCGTGTGAATTCGTGTGCGTGTGCGTAAACCCCAAAGTCCGCCCCTTGACGAGGAAGGACACGGGGCTGAGACACCATCCAGAGCATGCCAGTGGTATTACAGTCAGAGACAACTGCGTTTCTCCCTCGTTCATCTGCGGGGAAGGCTGCCTGGTTCACTGCAGCGGTCGCCAGATGGTGCTGCAAAAGCGTGCTTGATCCACCTGCTGCAGCTTCAGGGATGAGGATGAGGGAATGAGCAGAGCGTTGAGAGGGTGATCATAACTCCAGAGCCCAGTGACTGATGGGGGCTAGAAATGTGGCACCGGAGGAAAGAGGATATTTAGAATGCTGTGGAGGAGAGTTATGTTTTTGTTACACAGTGGAGGTCTGGAGGAACAACCCTCTCCGCTCATTAGTGGAAGAAATTTACCCACACTTCAGCACTGCTCTCGTCGCATTTATCTGTTCAAGTCCCAAGTAAATGAATTTATCATGCAGCGTATGCACAAGTGAATAAATAAGCAAATAGACAAATGTGTTCTTTTACCTGGTGGATTTTCCCAGTAAATTTGCATTTATTTCTTTACAAAACCATAACTTGCACATTTGATCACAAAAGATATCACGGCAGCAGTTCGGTGCAAATGCAACAAATTTAGGTGACAGATAATCAGCGCGTTGTTGTGTGTGTTGGTGTAAATAATGCGATGACAGACTACAGAGGAGCTCAGGACGTTTTCCAGAAGCGCAGAGGTTGGCGCTGGGATGGGCGGTGGGCAGGGAAACGAGGGCAGCAGATGGGGTGTCCCATCAGCAGTTGTCCTTTCAGCTACGGCCAGCTGCCACTCTCTGGGTCCCTGGCTGGGCCCCTCTACTCCCCCAAGTCAACAGAACAACCATACCAACGTTTTGGGGAAGTTGATATGCAGAAAAATAAGTTAATATAAAACCACAGCTTGAACCACCGAATGAAGCTAAAAGAGGATTCTGGTTTATTCCTAATCTCTTATTTAGGCAGTTTTAACTCTCCACCTGCCACAAGCCTGAGCTCGACTGCCCTCTGCAGGTAGGCTGCAGTAAAGGTCAGAATCCCTTAGCTCGCAGGCATTGAAAAAGCACTTTTCTACGTCCACTCACAAACAGTTGGCTGCATGAGCGTGGCAGATTGTTGCGCGCACGCTCTTGTCTCGGAAGATGAGTCTATTCCCAGTTTGAGCTCTCGCTGGGTTCAGACTGAGTCTGTCTTCAGCTGCCCACATATTTCCCTGCAATACAGTCGGTCACGATGTGGGGAGACTTCAGTGAGCATGAACCGATGAGCTCCACCATGAAGTAAGTCGCTATGGCTACAACAGAATGATTACATCATTCAAGATACCTGACTGCAGCAGGTCGCTATGGTGAAAGCAGCTGTGCCCGTTACCTCATCTAGCTTCAATTTTGATCTTAAATTCTTTTATTTCCTTGAAAATAATGACACTGTACACCAGGTGAAGCCTGTGCTGCAGTAGTTCCCACCCAGCAACAGTTCATTTAGGTCAGACGTGAGCAGTAAAGCAAGTAATACTTTAAATGAATAAAAGGGGAATAAAAAACAACATATAAATAATAAAGATACATTCCACAAATATAGATTCAAATGTGAAACACATACAGGGAACTATTTAGTCTCAGTAACTTAAATATTTAATCCATAATTCCATTTTATTGGCATTAGAACAGTTAGCAGAGGGTGTTTAGTTCTTTATCGTTTTCTTTGCGGTGTGACTAGAATATGTGTGAATACATCTGGAATCGAATAAATTCTGATTAATCTGAAAATGGCACAGAGAACTGGAGCATCGCAGTGCTCATGAAACATGAAGAGCTCAGTTGCTTGAAAAGAAAAATAAGCTAACACAGTTCTAATAATTCAAGTGCACCATGCAAGATGCTGTGACTTCTAATAATACGCTAACAGGAGAAGAGAGGAGGTGATGAGGATTAAGATGAATGTTCCTGTAGCAGACGTGGTCATTGTGTCAGCAGCTCCACTCGCTTTTGTTGCTCTGCAAACAAACGCTAATGATGGGATTTCCTGGCGCAGACAAACAGGCTGTATGCCCATCACTCACCCCGCTCCACCATTTCACAAGGAAGCATGTTTTCCCGTTTGCTTCACATCATTTCACTGACATGACACACGCATCTCTGTTTTTTTCTTCACTCCTCTTTGTTTTTTTTGTTTTTTTTTAATAGCTCTTTGTTCTCTGCTCATGTCTATTTTTATCCCAGCGTTCACGGGAGGAGTCAGAGAAATGACGAGGCTTGGGAGACTTGCTCATCTCCATGGCAACTATACAGCAAGCCTTCGTTTCCTAATGCAGCCTTTATTACTACATCACATACCTCTGTGGCTCTCATCCTATTATCACAGTTATCAGGCATGTTTTTTCAGATTTTCTCCTCTGGAGGATTTTCTCCCATACACGATTCCTCACCTAAACTCCCCCCTTCCCAAAATTGAGCCGACTTTGGCCTCTCTGGACTGTTAGGCGTGCTGTTGTAATTCCGTACTCACTCACGTCTCATGACTGTGTGTGAATGCCGTTCGTTTCATC
This sequence comes from Tetraodon nigroviridis, assembly GCA_000180735.1. Lineage (NCBI taxonomy): Eukaryota > Metazoa > Chordata > Actinopteri > Tetraodontiformes > Tetraodontidae > Tetraodon > Tetraodon nigroviridis. Next base: position 666,881 of record CAAE01014650.1, on the reverse strand, counting down.
GCCGCTGTGAGACCCACTTCCATGTGGCTGAAAATCTCTGCGGGCTTTGTGCAGTTAAAGGGGGTTTTCCCATCCCCAACACCCCCCTCCAACCCCACTGCTCCCCCTGTTTTTACTGGGTCCTGCTGAGAAATGCGAATTTGCTTGCATACTTTCCATTTAATAACTGCAGTATGGCACCCTTAGAATTTTAAACACAATCAATTTTAATTGCGTAAACATCCCAAACATGGGGATGCTTACATCATATTGCATAATTTCTGCACTAGTAGATAGCGAGCCAGCTTTGTGCATTTTACTGCACTACGCATACACATACTGTATCTAGTATCATATATTTGAAAACAAATCTCCTGCATTATTCTTAATGTCTTATGTCTGTATTATATTTTTAGATGCAAGATTCAGTCAAACAAAGAACCATTTAAAATCATTAAGTCACACAAGCAAACCAGGACATCCATTATCTCTGGTTGTAGCTCGGCTGTTGTGGCTCTCTGCCTGTTTGGGAACATACATTCAATTCTACATGCAGGATTCCTTTTCGTCACGTGACCAGGCAGCACAAGCATCTGCTGTCAGCCGAGGCTCCCACGTTTTGTGGCTTAAGGTGCAGAGGGGGAAGGGGGGGGGGGGGAAAGGCATGAACACATGAGTACAGACAGTCAAAGAAGCTATAATGGTAGAAAAAGGGGGTGGGGGTTTCTGCAGGCGCTTAAAAGAAACACAAACAGGGGACAGAAATATATCACTGAGGGAAGCAGCAGGCTGCTGTGTAAGGCAGGCTGCACACTATTAAATGATGAATAGGCTGTAGAGTCGAGGCTAACAATGCTAGGTGAGATAATGAAGTTAATTACATGTTACCTTTGTGCCAGGCCACAAGTGGCAGCAGATGCCTGCAGCCCCAGGGAACTAAACGCTCACCCACGATCCTTCAGACTGTGCCTAAAAGAAATCTTCCTCGCCTGCCTGTTTGCTCGCTATGGCAACAGCCAGCGCTCCGCATCACCTGGCAGTGAGGGAGCAGGTGGAGCCAGCAAGCCCAGCTGGTGGCCTCACCTGTCACAGCTCCAGAGCTGCCCCGCACACGTTAACACAAACGCGAGCAGAAGTGCAAGCTGTCAGACCTGTGATATTTTAGGAACATTTCTAGGTACAGATACAAATAAAACTGAAATACACCTGATCACATGACATGCATTCTAGCACAATACATTTGTTCTAACAGTGCCCGTTTGAGAATTTGTGTCTGCTACGTTAACATCTTAGATTACTCATTTCTACCATCCTTGCTGAAATGATCACACTCATCTACTACAAAATTCACCCAAAGAGAAGCTGCTGCAGAAAAAAAAAAAAAACAAAAAACAAACACTCGACAAAGGCTGTTGCGTCCAGATGTTTTGCAAGAGTGAAAAGAATCAAGGACACCTTCAGGACGCTTCACTTTTATTCATAACACACACACACAAAAAACTATTTGGTCAGTTCTGTGACAGAAGACTCCAAATCAACAAGGATAATAGTTTAAAGCAATGTTACAGGTTGCGTGAGATCAGTGTGTTGACCCTTGGCTTGAAGTGAGCGATGGTCAGGCAATCCACAACAGTGTCTGAGGTCAACGCACTCCTCCCCCAGCCTGAAATACAAAGCAGTCGATAGCGGCAATGAGATGCGGCGTGACGAGGGTCTGTCAATACCTCCAGGCTGAAGACGGTAGATTTGTAAATCAATTTCGTCTTTTAGGTCTGGATTGTACAAGAGCGCTGAGAGAGGCACAACGAGAGGGCGCGTCAGCAGTCTAGGGTTTCGTTCTTGCGAGAACAAATCCGACTTTGTTTTTTGAGGAGAAAAGTTCCTGGAAGCACACTGCCTGCTACATAATGCAAGAGATCTGTGCCCAGATTCAGACTTGATTCGGCCTAGAAGGACGCCACATCCAGAAATCCATTCACGAGCATTCATGCATCAACAGACCAAACCAGAGGACTTGCTGGTCATTATTTTAGGGTTACCTTGTTTTTTTCCAGCTTGTTTTTTTTTTCCCACCAACTGTCAGTTGTTGTTGTTGGTTGTTTTGTTTCTTTGTCTGTTTTTGTTTGCATTGTCACAGGGATGAAGGTAGTATGCTGAATGGAGAAAATCCCACCTGCTGTGTTAGTCTTTGCAACTTGACAAACAGATTGATGATTCCAAACGCAGGGATGACAATGACAGAAGGCGCAGTGATATTAAACTACTGGTCCGAGCAGCACTCCGTGATATTTCGACATTGGCAGCTGAAATCAATTCCAGATGCCATTAAAAATATATGTTTTCCTCTTTTTTCATCCCTCAGCGCGGCCCGCTATCCCAATAATAATGGCATGATAAATGTGCAGGGACAGAATCGCATGCCACTTGCGAGCTGACAGGGTGGGACGGATGATGTAGTGGCTCCTAATGCATCCCACCGGGGAAGGAGCATTCCTCGCCAGCCATTGCTGGCCTGACCGCAGCATGTCAAGGGTTACTTATCGGAATTGCATCCATCTATCTGTCGATGTAACCACTTCTAAAATGTCCTCCTCCTCTCCGCGATAGCGAGTCGGACGTGAGTGCTGACATGAGTGGACGCTGTGTATTCCACTGTGTTGCCTCACACATCCTATTCTCCTAAAAGGGTGAATATTTGCCCGGGGTCACTGAGGTGTGACCTCTGGTTCCACAGTTACCCTCAGTTGGGAAATCAATGAAGCGTGCGTGCAAAAGGGCTCCCCGAGGACCGTCCACATCTGTGCAAATCAGCTCTGTTTTGCCGCTACTATTTTTTTCTCAGCTCAGTCAGATGAGATCAGTAGGCACAAATGTGCCACATTTCCTGCACCTACATTATCCAGGACCTTCACACTAAAATACCCAGAGGGCACCCAGGAGACAGACAAGGCTGGCTGCACCCCAGACTCTTTAGATCATAGCTGTAGAGGCTGTCTGTTCCAAATGAAACCCACTGTCCCCTACTTTCAGGCCCTGGGTTTGTCTCTCGTGTCTCTGATTGAGAATCTCCCACGTATGAGTTTCCTCCCTTGAGTTTCTCAGACATGCAGAATATTGAGCCATGCACATGTCGGTCGACACATTACTTTACACTGGCGCTGACACCACTAGAGAAGGGCCCAGGCTCACCGGCGGTAATGACCGCTGCGTTCTGAGGTCGCTCCCGTGTGAAAACACGGCCTGCCGCGAGAAATACTTAGGTCCAAATCCTGACTCAGTAGAACCTGCCCATGACTTCACATCCCCCCAGTTGCCTCAGGAATGTGGAGTGAATCATCTATACAGGAATCCATATATACCAAGCAAGGCAGAAAGAAGCCCTGGGGAGGGTTCTGTGTCTAAATTAGTGGCCACTGAAGGCTGCATTACGGAAGAATGCATAATCAGGCTTCAAGTGCGCTTAATTCGTGGCTGACCATCTCAGAGAGGAAACGAGTCAGTCACTCATGCACTTATTTGTAATATTGACTGTGACTGTGGCGTACGCACAGAGAGTTTGGTTATGGTAAACGTGCCTTCCAAGCAGCCACTCAGATGCTTGTTACGTTCATTTACATCGCACACTTTAAATTGTTTAAAGAATCTAGAACTGTTTGAGCAGCGATGCTCTTTTCAGCCTCTCAGACCAACATGCGCAGCTGCTTTGAGATGGCTCTAGTCCCTGGGCTGAAGCTTAGCACAACACACACACACGCACACACACACACACATTGTTGCCTGAAGAGTGGACTTCGCAGCTGTTCCTGTCTGCATGATCTCAATCAAACAGGGCCTGAAATAAGTAATGTTATAAATACATCATCAAAGAAAGTGTCAAAAGTATTCAAGATTTTGGAAAATTGCACCTTCTGCTTCTAAATTCTTTTTTTAGGATGTAAAATTTTATTTTTAGAGTACTCTTTTGTTTGTTTGTTTTTACAGGTTTGATTGCAGATATGTTTAGTTATTGATGCTTGGTTGTGTAGATGTTGCCGTGACTGCATTCCTGAATCAAGTGAAGCAGTTTAGAAGAAACTATAAAGTGAAGCCCCTCTCTCACGCTGCCACCATATTGATCCAGTGGGGCCAATGAGGTGTGAACAACACAGCAGCTGCTGATTGCTGGAGGCCAAAATTCCGTTGACCTCAGGTCACTTGTGCGACACGCTGTAGAGAACGCGCAATGTTTCGCTTGACCTCAAGTGTGCTGGGAGCCACACCACTGTAATCACTTCCCTGCAGGTCACAGCTTCATACTGTCTAAATCTTACAGCAGAAGCAGAATAATGAAGTGGTCTTAATCATCTGAGGTTACACTACAATAAGAAATGAATTCTGGACATTTTTCATGACTGACAAAGTCACCACTGTGATGCTCCGTGCTCTCCAGCCAGGGAGGCCTTCCTCTCTGCTGGAGCTGTCTGAGAGGCTATCAAAGAAGACCAAAACCTGTGACGCCAGTGGAACGTTGTTTAAGATTCCATTTTCCTTAGACTTATTTTGTAATTTCAAAACCGTGAATTGTGTTCCCGGTGCACGTGTACGCTGTGGCAATAAAACAGAAGATCAAGGTCGACGCAGAGCAGCAGCAGCTTCAGGAGTCAACATCAGGCTAAATAATGTAATAAATAACAGTTCCACATTACTGTACTGGGATATTAAGTAAGATTTTACTGCCCCATCAAACAAAATCACCGGAATAGATCAGCAGGAGGTTGATGGGTTTATTGATCAGCACCGGCGAATCAACATAACTCACAAACTGTGGAGATTTGCTTCCTTTTATTTTTTATTTTTTTGGAATCAACACTTCCTTATCGTCCCAGTTTCATACAGCAGCTCCTAAACTCCAGAGTCCTTAGTAGTTTTACACAGAACTACATTATCAGATCATTATATTTGACATTGGGGTTTTCACAGGAACATAGATGGGTTTAGATTACCTCAAAAAATAGTTGAAAATGAAGAGACAGATAAGCCGTGGTTGTATTTCCCTTAGAAGCAGTGACTTCATTGGGTACAGCTGGTTTTCCTGGCAACCTCAGTCGCCGAAATCACATGTATATTTCGTTCCTATCAAACAGGTATATTGTGTTGACATGTTCCCCTGTGTCAGTGCTGATGGGATGTCAAAAATCATTCTGCACTCCCTGAAACAATAAGATGCTGTTTTGAATCATGCTAACCTGCTTCTGTTGGGGTGACTATCTTTAGATTCAGTCTTAATGCCAAGATAACCACTTTCCTAAAAACCAACAACCCCACCCTAGTTTGAAATACTTCTAGCGTTACTTGAAAAGTACAAGCATAACGAAATTACAGGCCTCCACTAAATTTCACTGTGAAAAACTCTGGTGGTCACCTCATCTCGTGACTCTGGGCCAGCTGTGATCTGTCTTCCCTGGAGGATTTCCCCCCGGAGGATCAGATCCCTAAAGGAATTACTGAAAAATTATTATCTAATTATAATCTGCTTACAGCTGTGTAATTATACTTGACCACTTTCGTCCCGCTGTGTGATGTGGAGATTAATGGAGTACGCCTTGACTTAATTAACCTGGATAAATGTGATTTGAAATATGATGCAACATCCGAGCAATATATACCTTGTGACAATTCATATAAATATATTATATGTTTATATGAAGTGTCACAGGTTAGTGTAAAATAGAGAGAGAGAAAGAGAGAGTTACTTTCTGCAATTAACAAAGCATTTCCACTATAATTAACAAAGATAATACAAATAATTTACACCTTATTTCCTATTTTTTGTCTCCATCATTTATTCTTTGTCCGTTGCCCACTTACCCAACATTCCTTGCTTCATGAATGTTGCACCCACAGATCCTCTCTAGCCATAAAAGCTTTCAAATGCATGTCAAAATATTTATGAAGCCAAACTCTGTTATTCTCAGCAAATGCAGCAGAAAGCATCCTATAGGGCCATATTTGCAGACTCACGCGTGAACGTCCATTTTAGCAGACTGATGATTTTCTTGTCGGCACAGGTGTTCATGGATTGAGGGACCACGTGTTTTGAAAAAGTGGAGGTTTGAGACACAAAACCATCCTTTTTTACATTTGATGGTGCATGAAACACTCCATCCTCCTTTCTGCTTGACTGAGCGGCTAGGTGTCTCAGCTCTGTTTCATAGTGTGAATTAATTATTCTCTGCTGAAGTTTTGTGTGAGTGTGTGTGTGTGTGTGAGCGTGTGTATTTTTTGTTATTGCAAAAGGAAATGGCAGAGCCCATCTACCACATCCAGACCTCATATTTTTGAATGCATTAACTCTATGGCAATTGCTAATGCATCTCCAATGCCAATCACATTCCTCTGAGAGGAAAGATGGAGAGACACAGAGACGTGGGGAGACAGATATGAGGAGGTGAGGAGGGAGGTGTGTGCAGGGGTGAGGAAGCGAGGCCGCTCATCACTTTGTATGTCTCTGTCCTTGTTAAAAACAGAAAAAAAGTCTTATGTGCACTGGAAAGCCTCTGCACGCGGAATTTTAAAATACCTTTGACACCACTGTCCCCCCCCCCACCACCTCCTGTGTGTATACAAGCTGCAAACAGTCACGCAGCTGTTTCCATGGCAATAGCTATCTGTGTGAAGCCCTAACCCTTTCACATTGGAACGCTATGCAGAAATGTGTGTGTATTTAGTTATATTTTAGAAAATCATTACATTTACATTATATTTTTATATCTACATGCAGTACATTACAATTATTGCCTTTCTTTTATTTGCCTTTAAATTCCAGCCAACAGCTAATGCCATGTATTATGAAGCTTCATTGGTAATTTCTTTACTTTCTTAGCCAATATTTCCACATAAATTTCCCACCTTTACTTAATTTTCTCAGTACTTTTAATAATGCTGACTGTGATCTTCTCCAGAGAGAGTAACAACTGTACTTATTGCAAAACTGATAAATATATAAGCTGGCATGTAATGTATATAATAAGCAGGTGGTTGTTCACACCATCCACATCTTCATTCTCTCAAGTCATAACAAATCTGCCCCCCGAACATTGTGCCATAAGTATTGATCCCTTTAATATATAGATTATGTTTTTATTGGCGGCTGTTATTGTGGTGCTGATGGACTATATAGTTTTGCTCATTCATTTCTCATGATCTCAGAGCATCAGCACATCCCTGTGAGCCCTGCAGCATCAGCAGCCAGCCTGGCCTGAGCCCACATCTGAGATACGTGTTGGCATCCATGTGCAGTGTGAAGTAAACATAGCAACGCTGGATATGATGAGCGTGAAGCGTCATCCGCAGCAGAAACCAGAACTGGACAAAAGCAGAAGTGTCGCCATGCACGTTTCTGCTTTCTTGTCTGAAATTTGAAAGCATCGCTTTTCACAAGTGTTTGGATCGTCGTGGTGCAGTTCAGACTCAGTGAGCTACACGCTGCACTTTGATTTGAAGGGGTTGGTGGGGTGGGGTGGGGGTTTCTGCAGTAGCATAGCAACAATTGCCTGGTAGCCTGCTCCGAAGTAGCGCTTCAGAGCCGCCTGCTTTCAAAGCCGCCGATCTCATCTCTGCGGTCAATGAATGGCGTCATATACGCTGACGACAAACCTTTGTTCCGTTTGTGTGAGATAATGGTGAATAGTGCAGCAGATTAATAAAGCTGGTCACCTGCCCTCATCTCATGGGGAGACCTCTTTGAAGGGGCTTTTGGGGGGTTTCAATCAATCTCCACCAGGGATTTTTCCACTGTCTGTGAGGTTCTGACATCTTTGGGTCAGGTTGGACTGCGTATAAACCTTAGGTGAGATCTGTGCACTTAGAGTGGAAACTGTTTGCATTGCTGCAACTGTTGCATCAAGTCCTGATGCAACGCTGCAGGCTAAAGCCATAGCTTGCAGGTCAATCCAGTTCAGCCAGGACTCTCTCCAGGATGAACCTTTGAGGCCATATTCTATAAAACAGGCTGGTTTGTGTTTGCATTTTCATTAGGGGGATTTTGATTGGGCTGTTACGCATATTTACAGAGGTGGGCAGAGGTGACCCAATAACTTACATGTGTTATGCAACATGGATACACACAGAACACACCCCTCTCGGAGGCTCGGTTCTTCTTGTCACAGATGCCGATTATGGCTAATTGCTGTAATCACAGAATGTTGTGAATGATGCACTTTTGTAAATGAGGCTATATATTAATGGAAGCACAGACTGAGCATGTTTAGAGGCAACACAAGCCCTCTGGTTCTGTTTACCCACCATTGTGTGGGTAAAAAAAATGAAAAAAAAAAGAAAATAATGGGTTTGTTTTCAGATTTTTGGTGAATAAGTTGCATTTAAACTATTAAAACCTTGGGTGAAGCCAGTTTATGATGTGACGGAAAACCATTAGGCAGGAAATGAACCAGCTGAGTCACCTGTTTATAGTTACTCTTCTAATTTAATAGTAGGTCACCAAAATGTAAAAGATTTTTGCTTTGAACCCTGCATGAGTCAGGCAAAATTGTACAATCCCATGCAAGAACTCATTTAACTACACAGACACAAAAACAATAGTCCACTGTCAAAACCTTTACTTCCTTCCACTCATTAACTGTAGTAAATGACAGCTCATTTTACCCAGCATGTGTAGATAAATGCTTACTTTTGTAAACTATCATTTTGTTCAGTTTACCAGCTGGGTAAATGATCATAGATCATTATTCTGCAAACACAGAATGAGCAATATGTGTTTATTAGTGTTCTGAAAACGTGATTAAGAATATTACGGTAAATGGTTTAAATGTGACTGGATGATGATGATGATGATGATGATGATGAAGAAGGCATGACACATCGCGGTGTGGACCTGTCTTTTCTCTGTCCTCCATGCCCACATTTTGCTTTTGTCCCACTGACACCGCGGCGGTGCCGGCGCTCCGTTTACTCCTTTAAAAGAACCGTTGCGCAGAGCCTTCACCACAACCGCATCAGCGCTGGCTGGGTTGCTTAGCAACTGGACAGCGCAGAGATCCCTGAAGAAAACCTCCTCCTCTGTATGAAACGCGGGCTCGTGTTATTCTTGAACTGTGATGTGCGCGTTTGCAATTTTCCAGTGAAGATGTCTGCAGTTCAAATGCAAGGCGCATACGTCAGGAGTCTATGCATGGCGCAAAGAACGGTTTCAGCCAAAACAAAAAAATGAATAAAGATTGTGCGTGTTCGCGTGCGTACGTGCCGTGACAGTATATATGTGGGTGGCATGTGTGTGTGTGTGTGTCTCCCAGTGTTCTGAAAAAAAGAAAAGTGCATGAAATGCATGAAACGAGCGCACAGTCCCAGGATCCTAATGGCTTTCCGACTATTCAGCGCCTGAACAGCATGTCGCTGAGGAATTCACCTTAGGTGTCCCCCCTTCCCCTCCCCATTATTATTTTAATATCCACTCAGAAGTCAAATAATCGGACGAGAGGGGGGAAGGGGGAGGCCAGTGGTTTGCTCGTCATCTTTCCGGACTGCTCTGGCATGTGCTGAGTGTTTCCAGGAGGAGACGAGCGCAGCACAATAACGCGTCCAAACGCCATTTAACGCCGGGCAGCGGAGGCAAGTGGACTTCCCATATCGGCATTTCTGATATGCACCTGACGCTGTGATACATGCACTGGTATAGTGAGGTCCAGCCACATTTCTCGGCATCTATTTTTCTTTCCACCAGAGGATGATATAGCCTGCTCTGACGTCTGCATCAGATATTACCCAGTGCTTTTTCAATGTGCATTTTCCCCTCAGTGACTTTGCGCTGATCTCCATCAGCAGCAGCAGCAGCAGCAGCAGCAGCAGCAGCAACGGGGGGAGAAGGGAATGAAGATTCCATTTTTCTTTTTTCTTTTTTTTTTTTTTTAACCCACCGCTCCCCTCAAGCCGGTCAGTATTTGCAGCTCAAACAAGTATTTTTTTTTTAACAACATCGCCTCTGTGGAATAGTCTGGCGCCGGAGCACCTCTGAAACCATGCCTCTTCTGCAGGTTTGGACTGGGAAATCTCATCCACCTATTTGATCACCGACAGGCTGCCGTCCAGTCCTCTATGCCAGTCTTTGTTATTTTCAAGCGAAGAACACCTGTCATCACTTTTAAAAGTATTGTGTGTACGCCGGACTTGTTTTTGTGGGGTTTTCTTCCTCCTGAGCAAGATGTCTGATCTTCTGGTGTTGGTCGAGGGGCTCTGTGACCTGCACGGATTTCCATAGCTGTGGAAAAACAGCAGGGGCCAATTCACCAGATTCTTTTTTATTTCCTTTAATATCCCTACACACAAGTCGGGTAGCCTGTTTCTTAAAAACGTCGTTTTGCGTAGATGTAGGCTGATTTATTCGGCATTTGTCAAAGGCTTTTTTTTTTTAAATTATTGCCAGTGTTTACTTTGCGTATTTTCCGGAGGACCCCTGGACTGGTTGGATTATAAGGATTTGTGGAGATGTTGGGTCGTCAAAAAGATAAATTATGTGGAATTTTCTCAGCTTTGGCGGCTTTGTCCTTCTTATGCTCTGCACAAAGGTAAGAAGACGTCGCATGGGAATGAATTAATTAAAAAAAACTATTTATTTATTTATTTATTACAACCTGTCACACCAGCAGATGTGATTACCGGTCAATAAATAGCTGTGATGTGGCAAATCGCATTAACGGCGTCCCCAGGCCTACTTATTGAGGGTATTGCTGCCGATATGAGCTCTATGGAGACGCGGATGCTGTGGTGTGCGCGGGCGTAAAATCATGCGCAGGCACGGCATCGAGCCCCATTGTCAAATGTAACCTAGCCCAGATGTGAAAACAGGGCTCCAGCCTACACATGTGCGCATATGCCTACCTAAAATGACAGTTGTCCGTCAGCCACGGCGGTTCAATGATCGAATCAATCAGCCGATGATCGATCGATCACGCCACGGCATGCAGCCAGAATGCACATTACTCGGCCAGAAGGATCACCTATTTCACGTCTAATATTGAAATTGGTGGTTGACGTTCACGAGCTGGATCACCTGGTCAGAACTAATTGCAACTGCAGATCGCTTTGATGCGTTATTGTTAAAATCCCCATGTGGCCTCCTCTGTCTGCAGCGCAGCCCCGCTTATAGAATCAGCTCCCAGATCTTGGTGATCCCATTAGAGAAAGCCCAGAATAAGCAGGGAGAGGGCTGTAGTCTGGTATGCATTTCAGGTGTCAGTGATACCCCCTCGCAGGGATGCTCTCAGATGTCAGAGCCACAAGTCCTGGAAACAGCCAGCTTGAGGAACAGCTGCACTATACCTGCAAGCTAATTGAAGAGTGCTTCCCTGGCTGAGGTAAAGGCTGGAAGCTCCTGTCTGGGGAGCAATTTGAACCTTCTTCCTCCACCTCTCATGCAGCCTCGCTCAGTGCACATCTTGCACAGAACCAAGAACCTCTGCCTGGGAGCTACAGCCTTGGCAAAGCCATGCAGGCAGGTGCACCCATGTGGACGGGTGGAACGCTCCGTCTCTGGCGGCATCGCGGCGGGCTGTGTTTTAATAAAGATGATTGTAATACATGCCCACAAATAAGACTGGCCCTCGATGCAGGAACCGTGCCACTTTATTGCTTTACTGCTCATTCTGAGGGAGTGACATCGATAAAGCGCTCTGACAAGTGTGTCATCATCACATCTCAGCTCATTAGATTAGAGCCAAACAGTCTACGTGCACAAAGCATATTTCTCCCTGTGAGCACAAGATGACGTTAGTCAACAAAGTCTACAGGAAAGATGACGTCTACAGCTTTACATACATTCACAAATTGCTGAGGAGTCTTTAACGTATGCTTAACAACAATATGGAAGATACAAACATTGTTTTTTCACCTGAGAGGTGCCATGAAAGATCTGCAAGGTGAATCATCCACTGAGACGTCTCAGGGGCCCTGACATTTCTCTGCATGCCATTACAGTTCAGATGGTTGCAATCTTCAGGCTTGGGGTTGCGTTTCTTGTCCTCCTTTAGTTGAAACTGCTTCTGTGTCTCTGTGTTCTCCCCTGCAGCTCCTCCACTGGAAACAGCGGAATGTCTGTGGCCAAAACCACCGTGGACAAGCTGCTGAAGGGTTACGACATCCGTCTGAGGCCTGATTTTGGAGGTACGTGGAGATACGTGGCTATAGTTGGAGGTGTTTCTAAACCGGAGTGTTTGTGCAGTGTTATTTACAAGTCATTCCACTGGAATTTGTGGAAAGAGGAGGCCTGTGGCAAAACACAGGGAAGAGCTTTGAAGTGATGAGTACCATGTCATTACTATGCATCTCTTCATATATCGAAGATGGCTGCTCCCCAGGAAGTAGGGCATGCAGGAATGCAATCAAACACTGTGTTTTCCTTTTTTTTCCGAATCAGGCAGCGCGAGTGCATTGAATTTTAAGTCTTTAACTAATTAGAGCCGCCTGACATTGTCTTTGTGTTACACTCTGAGCTTTTGATTTGAAAATTGGGGAAAACCCTTCTGTCTGAAGAATGCTAAAAAGATCTGGCTTATTTTGCTGAAACCATCCTGATATCTGATGTACACCTCTGGAGCTTGTGGTTTTGAAGTTATGTCTTTGCAAATGAAGAGTGGCACCGTTGTGTACACTGTATAGGATGAAAGTGAACAGGACATTTCCTGTTTCATCGTTTTGACAATAGCATCTGGGGCCTGGATTGTGCAGGGTCATTCAGTGATGACATCTTATTTCAGCAATGAATAAGAGCCTTTCTGATGGATCTTATTCAGTGTGGTGTATGATTAAACCTGCTCATTTCTATTGGTATTGGCCCTCCTGCACACATGTGCATTCAATAAGTAACATTTAATTGCTACTAATATTTCTCCAATGGAAACACCAGTATGTGTTAACCTGGTACTAACCTGTTTGTTATTGGAGAAAATATATGTTAACTTTAAAAGTAAAATTATCTCAAGTGTAACCTTTCAAAAAACTAATTACAAAACAATTACAAAATTACAAAATTTATTCAAACTGTTTGATTAGTTAGATTGTCTAAAATGACCCGATAAAGAAGTTATAGCTCAGCCTACTGATCAGGGTGATTAGATCACTGTACATCATTGTTTTAGCTCCAAGTCCAGCTTTATCCCTACTGAGAGAGATGGTTGCACAATTTTTCCTTTGTGAGACTGGTGAACTCTTTACAACCACCGATCTAGAGAATCAAAACAATATGGATTTCCATGAATCATTCAGCAGCATTTGTACAATTCGACATACTTATTTGAGAGCAGTCTCACCGTTCCTACGTTAGTGTCGGTCGCCTACAATCGTCTGGCTGCCTGTGAATCCTCCGGAGTGGGTGGAACAAGGTTTAAAGAGTGAGTATCCCAGGCGGAGAGTAGTGTGTTTTCCCCTCAGGCCGGCGATCCGCAGTCCATCATGTCTTGATATTTCCAACATCAGTCAGCCACTGCTGTTGTGACACAACCGCGAACATCCAACCTTGTTGGAAATTCAACGAAGAGGATATTAATTTGGCTCTGTGTTAGCCACAGACTGCAGCTCCTGCGCTAACAGCCTAACCCGAAACTGTGGTGGAAATAAAAAGTAGCTCGGAGGGGCAATTATTAAAAAAATGGTCGTAAAAAGGGTTTTAATTTTTATACACCGTGGCCTTAAAACCTATAAATTTAGAAGAGACACTTTTCCTGTTGTCACTTCTGCAGATTGTACATCATCTATACAACTGAGGATAGATAAAATAAAAATCCACAATTAATGTCATAAAAGGTATGAGATTCATAATGATTATGATCATTGGAGCACATGCTAGCACATTCTGCATATTTACTCTAGATTCTTCAAAGGTTCTAACTTATTTTTATCAAACTTAATCTATGCAAGCTGAAAAGATATGCCGAGATGTTTGCGTCACATCTGTCTTGAGGATTCTCTCCATTCATTGGTGAGTAGAATTTTAGCTTTCACCTGGTAAATTCTGAAGTCGAGGCATTAATTCAGCTGAAAAGATTCCACTGGGTGTTCCTGTTGTATGCAGCTTCCCATACCAGAGACTTCAAACCAGTGGGATTAAACAAAAGTGCTCCGCTCTAGTTTCAGCAGTTTTCTGTAGTTTGGTGCCATTGGAACACCATGACTGCAGTGTTTTTGATGATGGGCTGCTCTGAAGGTTTAATGACGTTTGCTTAAATGAACCTCCTGTCGAGAGAAATCCCTGCTTTGATTCCACAGGATCTGAGCTCACTGCAACAAAAATGCAGGAATCAGCCATGGGGCGAGGGGGAGGGGGGGATTCCAAAAAAAAAAATTCTCCAGCCTTCCTCACCAGTAGTAGTTTCCATTTGCCCAGGCTGCGGATCGCTGGGCCGCTGTGTGTTTCCCCTAGCGGAATAAAAATGACACCGGTTCAACGTTCACAGCCGCAAAGGTTTGTTCAGGTTCGATTCCAGCGCACACTCGGCAGGTTTTGTAGACAACTAATAACTCTCCTGGTGACCATTACTCAAATGGGAACTAGCAGAAAATACCTCATCAGCAAAATCGTCCGCCGAGGTCAACGGATGTCAAAACCTGTGGTCAGCCGTCCTTGGACTACAGCGTTTGTCATCCATGAGAAGCATTTTCCAGTAAATAAAGGTTGATCTATGCGGAGGCGTTCCGTATGTAACCGAGTGTAAATCTGTGCCATGTGTTGAGTGCTTTTTTAAGTATTTGGCGTGGCTGGGAATAAACACATTCGGCCTATAGGGCAAATTAAATCATCGCTTTGGGCCTTCTGCCAGACAGACATAAACCAGCTCTAAAAAGATCACGGGTTCTAAAACAGTTTGGAGGTCAAGGCGAAATGGCGAGTTATTAGACGGCTCTCCTTCAGCTCTTTCCATGTGGGTGATGACATAGTCCTGCATCGCCTCCGCCTATGGCATCTTAGAGGAAGGTACAAGAAGTCCCTTGGCGAAGCGTCTCTGAGGACCTTGATGGCGTACAGCGTACAGAATGTGCTGAATGCCCAACGAGCCCGTGCAGCCTCTTCTTCCTGTTGTCACGTAAGGTGAAGGCCTCTCCAACATGCGCAGTACAGAGCCGGTGGAGGCACTGCGCGCACAGACACCACGAGCTGCTTATAGTCTGATGCAGAGTATTTGACTCACCGCAAACTCATCTTCAGCCAGATGTCAGGTGGTCCGACATAAATAGAGAGGCAGAGAATAAAATCACCTCATATTCAGCCAATCAAAAGACGTTCTTCCCACCCCGGTTTTACTTTGGAGCAGCCAAATTGCTTTTAGGCGAGTCCAGACCTGATTTCATGCGAAGGCAGCCGTTTCTCATCTCATCTGGGATTGTGGCGGCTTGCTCAAAGTGGATTGATGACCCCATCACAACAAGGTGTTTGCAGTCGGCGGCCCGCTCAGCTCCACGGTGACAGGCAACGTGACAACGGTCGCCTCTGACCTTTAGAGTGAATTCATGAAAGAGAATGACATTTGCTACGTGGTTGCAGATTCCTTTACCGATAGCTCCTTGCATAGCAGCAGAGGCTCAGGGAGGAGATGCAGCCGGGCCGAGCCGGACCGGGCCTGGACGGGCTGGTCTGGTTTACTGGTTCATCATCACTGGTTGTCAGTGATCAAGGGTGAGATTTTTAGAGGTCACCAGTATCTTTATCATTAGTTGCTTTGGTAACTCAAGGGGTTCTGTTCAAAATGATACTGTTTTTGGTGCTAGTTTAGCTGACATACATCAGTACAATGCCCATATTTAAATACACCATCTGTGTCATTTACTTGAAGATTATTACTGATTTTCTCGAGAAAACGCAGATTTGTGATGCGAAGCTGCTGAATCCAATGCTAGTAATCAGGCAATCAGGCAGATATTAGATGCATTAACCTTAGGAAACAAACGGATCTACATTTGGAAACATTGTGGGTTCTTTTACCTTTGGAAAATGAAGAGAGCTCAGCTCTCACCTCAGTTGCACGTTCCTCCTTCTGGAGGATGCATTTCAAATCAAGCTGTCATCTTCACAGGAGTGGGTTTTATAATCTCAGCTTCCACCATTTACAGGAGAATAACACAAATGCTGTGAACAGGCTGTTCTTCACACCAGATATTTCTGGATTCTTCAAAAAAAGAAAAAAAAATACATTAAATGTTAATATAAACAGCAGTCATCTTCAGCATCCTCATGCATAAATACATAGTTAAGCTGTGGTACACAGACTGTCTTCTCATGCACTGTACTTTGCATGTGGTCTGCGTGTTCAGACACAAGTGCTGATGAGGAAACGCAGAGGAAAACTGAGAACTGTGCCGCCAAATTAAGACGACAAATTTCCAGCATGGATGAGCTTCACGGACAGAACGGATTTGTAACCTACCCAACCAATCTGAGCAACGTTTTAGCGCGTTAAAAGCACTGTAGCGGCCCACCGATGCATGCACAATTGGATTTATGCATCTCCAAACTACAGGCAGTGAAGACGGTGTCGTTGGTGCAGAGATTTAAAGATGTCACACAACATCAGTACCACTCAAACTCCAAACACTAAGGCACTATTTTTCCGTTTTTTCCCTCCCACTTTTAAACAACTTAATATAAAGTACTTTAGCTGTCTGTGTGCTCTGTGTGTGTGTGTGTTCTTGTACTAGCTACATACTAACTACCAAATAGTCACTAATAACTTCTACTAGCAAAGTGAAGACATTTCGGCCGATCCTCATGGGCTCTTTGAGGGTGAAGTTATAGTTTTCTCAGGTTCAAGTTAGAATTGAGTTTAGGTTAGGCTTAGGGTTAGGGTTGGTTGTGTGTGTGAGAGAGAGCTGCACATATCCGTAGTTTGTGTTGCATATTTTTTTATACTATTCAGCTTCTTTGGTGGTTTGACCGTGTCAGCATTTACATCATCTTTCTCTTTCCTATAGCAACACGGAAAATAATGTAGAAAATCAGCACAAATGCACCTCTCTGATGCTTCCCCGAGCTACTCTGCTTTGTCCTTGTCCCTCCTTACTTTGTCCTTGTCCGGTGCAATAAACTCTGATTTGGGCTCAATGCGTAATAAACCACTTGTCTCTGGAGTAGCAGGAGAAAAACGAATTTCTGTGAGCATATTGCAGATGAACAAAAGCAAAGAGGACAAAGAAAAGGCCATAGATGGGGGCCCAAGAAAACCTACCAAAGGTTGTTAGGACAGATATTAGAAAAAGAAAACGAGATAATTAAGTCCAAAATGTTGAGTCACTGATAAATTTGCCACCCAATCCCCCATACCTGACTTTAGGAGTTTTACTGGAATCCATATTTATCACAGTGTATTATACTGGAATTTGACACGAGCCTTTAATGGTTTCAGTTGAAAGAGCATTAGTGCACATTTTGCAGTCTAACGATAGTGACTGCTAAGAGGCATCGATAGGTGCTGGCACCGCAGCTTATAAGCACCTGGATCTCTTTCATTTCACCAGTCGACTGCATCTCATCGCCTGTTTAGCCCACAACCGTGTCATCGGAGCGTGGTCACCTTGCCCAGTGTGCCAGACACAGCCTGGGCTTTACTGAGCTCGTTTCCCAACGGCACCAGTGAGTCCCAGCTGCAGTCTGAACTGGTTTGTAATGGAAAAAGTAGTAAATGCAGCCATAAAACTGCAGATCAGCTGCAGTGAGACTAGTGAGCAGATCAGACGTCTAATTAGCTTAAAAAAAAGTGGGGTGGTGGTGGGGTGGGGGGGTCAGTCCGTCTGAGTGAAGGCACTACGTTCTATTTCGTTTCTAGAATGTGCTCTGCTGTAATTAGTGTAAGTGTTACTGATCTGAGGCCATCTTCTCTGGCTGTGATGTAACCCGAAGACAAGCATTTAACCTGTTCAGCCTTTTACAGAAACCTCTTACTGCACTGAGTGACGTTTACTTCTTTTTGCAGACCGATCTTTGGCAGCTGCAGCCGCGACCTGATATATGGCGGCTGTACTTTCAGGAGCAGTGGACACTTTTGCAATACTGAAGACAATATCTTAGTCTGCAGGCTGCGGCACATTGAACAGCGGGCCGTTTTTGCACGGGGGGCCAATAGTGTGGCCCGGTCGTAACTCAGCCCCTGAGTAATGCCTATTCAGCGAAAACAGGAATGCGTTGTCAGAATCCCAAGATGGATGTTGAAGCATGTACCAGTGATATCTATCCTGATGAAAAGAGAACGCTCAGTGATTTATTCC
>CAAE01014650.1:627557-644379 GCA_000180735.1 Tetraodon nigroviridis | reverse complement strand
CGGTCCGGTAAAGGTAGAGGAGGCAAAAGGCTTGATAGCTAATGTTTGTGGGTAAGGCCAGGTCCATTTCTAAGAAAAGAAAATTAAGTTAACGCTTTAATTATTTTTATGGAATTCTGACTATGCGCTCAAACAGAAGCCATACGAACCATCTCATTGCTGCACGTATCTCTTGCTGATTTCAACAGTTTTATTCTGCACAAGGAATGATTCCAATTATCTAATCTTTTGTAGGGCTTTATGACATCGTCTTTTTCTGATTAAATGTAAAGGTTTTTTCGTTGCTGCTACTCTGCTGAAATTTTTTTTTATTTTTGCGAATTCCTTTTTAGAAACTTATATGGTTATAATGTGAATTCCCATAATTATAGAAAGTGTTAAATAGGCCAACGTCTGCTCGCTACATCGGTGGTGGTCGCTTGTCGTCCCCCAGGCCAGATAAGACTGTCAGACTGGAAGCCGAACATGGCAACACATTGTCTTGGTTTAGTGGAAAGCATACATAGATAATGAACAAAAGGCGAGACAGTTGGGCCCACATGAAACGACTCTGAAAGTGAGCAACAACAAAATAAGAACAGTGAACTAACGCTGCTTCAAACTCTCTCATTCTAAAAGGTGGTCGATCATCTAACGCAGAGATGATGTCCGTGTTCCAGGAATGTGATAATGCACTGGACATTAAAGGTCACTCTGTGACTGCTGTTTGTGTGTGTGTGTGTGTGTGTGTGTGTGTGTGTCTGTTGGGAAGAGGGGCAGCACTGGACTGAATCACCTGTGCTGCTGCTTTAGGTGCAGCAACGGGACAACTGCAGAATGCTGATGTAAAACTAATCATGGCTACTTCTGATGGAAAGAAACACAGCAGCTCTATAAAAAATACACAACTCCTTAAATAAAAAATAAACAACTCCTTGGTCTTAATAAAATTAGAAACACTGAAACGGCACCCGCAACTTAGCTTTTTCTGTGGACTCCAAGCAAGACACACTGATTGAAGCATAATGACAAGGCTTTAGGGTACTTGAAGTGGTGTAAAAGGAAAAAGAAAACAGGATTATAGACTGTAAGAAAGAGAATAGATAGACTATTTTGACCAAGTGGCTCACTGATTAATATTTCAACAGCAGTATCGGTAAAACATCATAATCAATTAATCTCTGCAGGGAAAAGCCCACAGGAAGGATCTTAAGCCATTTACGGGACCCATCCCAACAGAGATGATTGATTCGATTTGGTTTCCTCAGTCGCAGTTTAGTTTGTGTTATCTAATCAACATATACCGTCCACAGTGGTGACCTTGGACACACCTTCAGTAGCTAGAGCCTCCAGGTTCTAGTGCCAGTCACGACCAGCATTGCCCTGCATGGCTTGGTGAAGTACCCCCGTCCGATATTTGAGGAATGTGCATTTGTGTCTGTCAGTAATGACTCTTCATGAATGGATTTACCTGCTGATCAATAACACAAACCATCCAGGTGGTTGCTAGCAGTTTTGCTAAAGAGTGCAGCTCTGTCTCCCTCACCTGGACTCGGCCTGTTTTCTCAGCTCTCATCAGTATCTGACCTTCGAATCAATACTTATCTCTGAAGGTCTGTCATGTTTTAGCTAAAAAACAGGGCCATAGGTCCAGCCAACACCATACACACAAGCCAGAATGTACACAGTGTGGTACATTTCTAGGAAAAACAACAACAACAACAAAAATGTGACGACAGCCTTTTGGATATAAGGCAAAACATTTTCAAAATAAAACTTAAACAAGTCCAGATGAACACAAAGTCTACTCTTGGATAACTATGACCTGGATGACTGAGAACCTACACAGACATGATAACAGCATTTTTTTGTGTTGTCCTGGTAACAACTTTTAAACCTGCAAAGCAACCTGGCATGTTCAGACATCGTGCTACATCATTTTTTTTGTACATTTGTTAAGGAGAAATGTTGACACTTCACTGTTGTCGAAGTGAGACTATATTTAGAGAGGTCAAAGAGCAGACTGACGACTCTGACTGAACTATTTTTACCACAGCTAAAAAAAGCAGGACAGTCATTGCTTTATTTTAGGTTTGTGAAGGTAGTGGGATAGATAAAGGTCGCATTAGCAATTTTAATTTGTGTCCCAACACATTTAATGAGCTCTGAACTGCACAACTATGCAGCCAATAAAGAGCGCCACAACTTCAGCTGACAGCACTTGTCAAGATATGTGTTTTTGTATTTTCATTTGAGTTATTTTAAGAGGGGAGAGCACAAAGGGATGGCTGGAGACAGACAGAATCTCACTTCAACACTCTTAAGTATGCAAATACCACACAAGCAACACAAAGACAAACATAAAGGAAAAAAGGAGGTTCCAACAGATCACTTTTACCTAATAAGCTTAATTCATAATTATATCCCATGATCAGTCAGTTCATTCTTAATGCTGCCTGACTCACCAGGGACCTTCGTATCCCCAATCCCTGTCAGTGAAGACTGTAACAAATAACCCTAGTGATTTGGTGGGCCGCATAAATGAGAGTGAGGGAGGCAAAAGGCGATGCTCCGTCTATTTCCTGTCCTCGTCCACCGCCACAATTATGTCCAAACTGAGGGTTCTATCTCATCTTATCTGGGGTGCAGACTGAAAGTACATGGCACAAATGAGTCTGGCTGGACACAGGAAGGAAAATATATTGCTGCTTCTGCCCAAGCCTGATCCTGGGTTTGGACCAGCACAATATGGTGCAAGGGCCTTCGAACAGGTCAGCCAGAAAATAAAGTAAATTAGGCCATCAATCCATTTTAGAAACAAGCAGGAGAACCAGAGAGGTATCATACAAGGATGATGACACACGTGATAAAGTACACTTTGCGGCGCATCTGCTTTCCGCGTTTTTTTTTTTTTATGATCCTGATGCTAATGTCGTTTCCTCTGTAATACAACGGGACATTATGTGAAGGCACTGATTCAGCACTGCCACTTGAACCAATCGCTGGAGTGTTTCTGCCTCTCTGTTTTCTGTGTCAGCACTTCACAGTTTTGGGGCTGTTCGTTCTGGTGCAACGTGAGCATCTGAAAACGGAGTGGGTGGGGAGACAAATGTTAAGGATGACTGAACTGGTTTCAGAACGTGTTCACTTTTAGAAACCCACAGTTTCAAAAGAAGATGATCAGTGTCATTAGGTTTGTTGTCTTAGAAAAGAAAAAAACAAACAAACACATAGTTTATATGTCAAAGTTTTTATGAGAACCATTCAAGGAGCTCATATGAAGCAGTGCGCATGAATTCAATCCTGCGTGCGAGCTCTCCCCTGGGTCGTGGCACGCTCCTGAGGAGACGACTGATGGGATCTTCTCCCAGTTGGAATTAGGACATCACTCAGAGGTGGAGGTTGTGGTGGTTGTGGGGGTTTGGCAGCAGTAGTTCTTGATTGGATTCAGCTCTGGAAAACAAGCAGTTCAGTCAAAAGCATCAATGTCTTCAAGGGGAACCAAATGGAGCATGCTTAGGTAGAAACAAGCGCAGGAGTGGCCTGCTGGAGGTCATTTTATCAGGGATTCACAAAGGAGCAGATCGCAGGTCCACTGTTGATTTGTTGGTTAAACTCTGGTGTCCCGGCACTATCATCCACTTTGTGCTGCAGATGCAATCCTTCTGCTGAGGAGGAGCAGATAAGATGCGTACTATCCTCTGTAAATAAATTGGAAATATTTTAATGGGATGTATAAAATGAATCAAGCTGCAACATCAATAACCGACGCTCTGACATGAGATCACTTTACCTTTGAGGGAGAACTTACAAACGCCAATTGATCTGCATTTCTCTGCATTTTTCTTCATGTCACAGCAGTTTCTTCTCTGTCCCCTCAGGTCCTCCTGTCATCGTAGGAATGAGCATTAACATAGCAAGCATCGACTCCATCTCAGAAGTAAACATGGTACGTTACACACTCCTTTTTTTCATCTTTTAGTCCCAGCTAAAGACTGAGCTCCTTATCCCAGATGTGCTGGTCAGTGTTGACGCTGCTGTCAGCTTTGCTGCCTCAAAAAGAGCCTCCTGTAACACGCAGGAGCTTCCAATCTATTCCAAGTTCTTGCACATCTCCAGGCAAGAACCCAGTCACCAGTGCAACAAAAGCACGATTCCTGACTAGATTCCTGTCCATGATCTCGGCCAATCATCACCACTGGCCTGAATAACAAGTTCAGACAAGGAATACCACTGCAGAGGGCTACACATCCTTCACTGAATCAAAAATTGGCTTCACTTTTGTTATTATTTATTAATTTATTTTCTTTTTTGGCCAACTGGTAATTGATAAAATCACTCTGCAAGTTGACACATGTTGTTTTATTCTGGCCGTGACTTGAGAGCACTTGGGAACACTGCTGAGGAGCGAAAAAAGGCAATATGGCCGACGTCTGACTGATGATGTCAGGATCTCACACCATCACAATGAAGCCTGTGAACAAAAGCTGTCAAAATCTGACAAAAAAAACTAAACAAAACAAAACAAAACAAAAAAAAACCAACCACAGAGCATGGAAAGCAAATGTACCTATACCTTTGTTCTTCCAGAACTAGCAGGTTGTTTCTAGCAGGTCACATGATCGGGGTCAAATGCAGCATAGTTAGAGCAGATGTGGTTTCTCTGTGGTTTCACCCAGGTGTTTGTCTTTCTCTTCAGGACTACACCATCACTATGTATTTCCAGCAGAGCTGGCGGGATAAGCGTTTGGCCTACGGTGAGCTCAAACTAAACCTGACTCTGGACAACCGTGTAGCAGACCAGCTATGGCTCCCTGACACCTACTTCCTTAATGACAAGAAGTCGTTCCTTCACGGCGTGACAGTAAAGAACCGAATGATCCGGCTGCATCCCGACGGCACTGTTTTATACGGACTGAGGTACAAACACACCTTTTGTTTCTCACTTGCCCCTCCTACTGCTAATACCTGTGCATGTAATAGGTGCTATTTTAAACATACAGGGTACATACTTATTAGCAGGGTATTCATTCAGTTGTTTATCAGTACTGTGTATTTTTTTTATGCAAGAATGGTTCAGATAATCAATCAATGTTTATGGAACAGAAAGGCGGGGTGCCCTCCCAATGGCAGGACCAACACAGAAAGACAGCACAAACATTCAAACATTAGCACCAAAGGACAATTTAAATTTGCCAGTCCACCAAGGACTGCGAAAGGAAGCTGGAGGTTCTGGACAGAAGCCACACAGATATGGGAAGGACATTCAAACTCTGCACAGCCCCCAGGGGTTTCAAGCCAGGAACTTCCTTCCTGTGAGGCGACAGTGTTAACCACTGCATCACTGTGCCAGCCGATATCAGTGAACCTTCCAGTGACATTTAGCATCGCAATAGAAACTGTAAAGTGAGAAAAGTCAGTAGACAGTGATATTTAAAATTCTCTATATGCTTGATTGCTATCTAAAGAGCCTTTGCAGGGTGATGATAACAGCGTCTTTCCTCATGGCAGAAAGTCTTATCATTTAGGCAGGACTTATAAAAAAAAAAAAAACTTTTAGAACCCCAAACCTTCCCCTGTAAAAACAAATCCTATCAGGGAAAAAGAACACAGATTCTCCTTGAATTCTGAAAGGACGGCATTGCATGCTGCACACTGTGTGAAAGATGGATCTCTATGCCACAATCACAATGCCAGTATTCTTCATTCATACTAGTTTGAATTGTATGTAGAGCTCACATTAAGGTTTTTTTTTTTTGCTTCAAACTTAAAGTATCATTACAGATTAATTGGCTCACTGGAGCAAGTGGAAGTAATGCTAGTAAATCCTGGGTTTGACCAACACTGGTATCACTTTTGGAGGACACTCTTTGGCTTTGTGCCTCTTGGGTGAAATGGATGCTCAAAATAGAATAAAAACGTTAATGTGTCTATGTGTAATTTACCAGTGCATGCAAGGAGTTCCCCTCAAAAGAAGACGGACTAGAGTGGAAGAGAGAAAGGAGGGATGGATTTTTCATGTCATTTTTAAACCTATTTTTGAACAGATTTAAAAATGCAAAAGGATTTAAACTCAGTAACATAAGTCAGAAAGAGATTCTGCCATGACGGCACAGGCTTCACTCCTCCTTGACCCTTGGATCAGAGAACATGCAGAAAATGGCTGCACTCCTACACCGTCTGCTGCTCTTTCAGAATCTAGAGCCAAAACAAAGTTCAAAATCAGAACTTACTGACTGGGTCACAGCTTTTCGTCACACAGGTCAGAAAATGATGCTTTGTTCTGTTAAAATGATACCGTGACAAAGTCTAGCTCGTCATTTACAGTCAAAAATGATTCCTGTCTGCAGGACTCGGTGTTCTAAACCTGTGAATACCAGCGCCGGCAATGCCTAGATTTAGAACAGAATTGTAGCTAAAATTTGAACCAAAAAACAAAACATAACCAAAAAACAAATAAAACAAAAAAATAAAGGTTTACTGCAGCAGAGTAGCTGTGGCAGGTGCAGATAGAATAAAATGGACTCAAGCCAGGGGGGGAAAATGGCATTACACCTGGCTTTGTGCCTGCATGAATCAGAACACTGTTGCTATAGGGACACCAGCCGAAGCCATTCCACCAACATCTCTTCTTCAAGTACGCTGCACAGGGGTTTACTGACGCCGTCATCCACTGCGGTCATGGTAAAAGGCAGATGGCGTCAAGTCCTTGGATGTGTCCTCCACACTTTTAAAAAAAATCATTATTTTTTTCTTCTCCACGGGTGTACAGTAATTAGAGGTGGTGCATCACCTACATGCCGTGGTGATACCGGCATCTTTGAAAGCTTCTTGTAAGCATCCAATTAAAACATTTTCTTGAGGTATTTTATTTTCTTGACTTTGCCCAAGGGTTGCATAGACATTTCACCCCACAATAAAAGACGATTCTCCTGTTCAATTCATTTCAATGTTCCGACTTTCAAGTTTGCCTGCTTCGGGCTTTTGTTATATTAAAATCTTTTTATTGCAAAAGCAGCCTGTTTGGATCCATTCCCTGTTTGCTGTACTCCAGAGTGCAGTTAAAAATGCAAACTGTGGACAATCGCATTACACACACTGCTGCCCCTTGTAGTCGGCTTTCACCTAGCCACGCGCTATAAAATGCGCTGGTCCTCTTTTGTTCTTTTGTTTTTTTCTTTTATTTAGAGTTTAGGGCAATTTTAGTGTTCATTGAACACAAGCTGTTGTGCTTGTGTTTATTCAAATAATAAGCTGTCACACCAACCAGTTTTTATAGCTGCACCCATTTAAAGAAGTAGAACTTTGACATTGTTTCAGTTTTAATAAGCAACAGTTTATCATAACTGCAACCACAAAGAAAGCCCCCCCCAAAAAAACCCTTCTCTAATGATGAGTAAACTGTTTATCAATCACTGCAGTGTTCTTTTTTCTAATTTCTCTCAAAAAATTACATGATTATCTTTGTTGACGATCAGGTGTTCAGACATACATCTGTACACAGTTGCCTAAAATGAAGACTCCTGTCAACTGCGTGCACTGGCAGCAGGGCTGGTGCTGCACAGTGCAACGTGTTTGGGTGATGCAAACACAGCTCTTCCAATCATTAATAAAGAAGTGGTGTCAGAAAGTGTCCTGCTGGGTCTGTCTGATAGAGCAAGTTTGTCCAAGTTGCCAGTCACTGTTAGAGGACTCACAATCCACTTTGGTGTATCACATGAGGTCCTGAGAGCATTTGGGGCTTTGTTCAGCAAAGTCTGCACCAGATGGCATTCCCCCCCCCTCCCCCGTTTCAATGGATGCACTGTTGTGTTTCTGTGTTTATTAAATCAGCGTGTAGTACTATGATCTTCCTCAGTTAGCAGGCTACCTCACAGGGATGGTTACGGGACCAGACTGTGTAGGTGTTGGAAGCAATTGCTCAGATATTAGAAAGCCTCCCAGTCTGCAGAGTGCTGCATGAAACCGCCTCCAGATTGCTGTTCCTCGCATGCACCTTGAAAATAGAAAAGAGAACCCTACATCTTTAGAGCAGCAGGAACTTTCTGTAGGATACAGGAACGTTTCAACTAGCCGAGCCACAGAAACTGCGCTCGGAATGCTCCCTGCTGAAGGTTGAGTTCAGGAACTTTGGGGCTTAATATAGTCGGACTTGAAGGCTCCTGCAGCTGCAGGAATTCTGTTTAGGACTCCGTTCATGATTCATACTTCCACCATCCAGCACAGCGTGAACAGGATGAAACACGGACTGTCATCCCGACAGTAATGTCGCATTAAAAAATGATGCTGATGTGTCCATAGCTTCATACGGTCTCATCTGTTGTATGACACATCATCCGTGTGTATTTAAGGTTATGACAGATTCTGACTTTCAAAATACACCAAACTGTGATTTGTTATACGTG
Source organism: Tetraodon nigroviridis (assembly GCA_000180735.1). Classification (NCBI taxonomy): domain Eukaryota; kingdom Metazoa; phylum Chordata; class Actinopteri; order Tetraodontiformes; family Tetraodontidae; genus Tetraodon; species Tetraodon nigroviridis. The sequence goes on along the minus strand of CAAE01014650.1, from coordinate 635,995 downwards.
CGATTGCCCACTGCAAGGACTTCTCTTCGATCAATAATTCCAGTTATTGTGTTGTTGTTGCGCCTGTGAATGAGATAATCCCCTTAAAGTGAAGTGACATCGTGCGTTTTTATGTGTTTAGGGAGAACTGGGTGACATCATTGTAATGTTAAAAGCATCCAAAGCATTTGGACTTCTAATTATTTTCGAGTCATCATAAAAGTAATGTTTATGAGTCTTTTTATGACTCATGTGTGTTTAGGAGTGCAGTTATAAAACACGATTTATGCTCTTAAATGGGGTCCTTATATAAATTGTGATCCATTATTGTCTCTACGCACTAAAGGCTTGCTTGATATTGTGTCTATATCATAATGCTGGAGTTTGTTCTGTTTCTGTCCCTCACTTTTCCCATTGTTGGTCCTCAGCCCTAAAGAATTGTCCCTGATATACAGAAAAAGTTTGTAATCATGATGCTAATCACGTTTTAAAACCATGCGGACCCTTTCGTGTTGTGCCCCACATGAAGCCAACAGACTGCTGAGTGTGAGACTGCAGTGCCAGCTCAGGTCTAAAGGTTGCTGCTGTCGCCATTAACCGCGTCCAGAGGAAATCTTTAGCTGCTGACTGTTCCTTGTCTCACTGTGACCGATGTACTGTCTCCGTTTAGGGGCCATTGACGATCTACAGTCACAATAATAATTCCTTTTTATTTATGTAACAGGCTAAAGGTTTTTGCTCACTGCTGCTGTTGCTGTTGGCTTCTTCTGCTTGCAGAATGGTGGATTCAGGGCTGTAGTTGTAGCTATTTGATGGAATATTTTTCTCACGAGGCCCCACAACAAATTATGGTATCAGCAGCAAAGGTGTCATCATAATTGTGTTCTAAAAACAACATTTAACTGTGTCATACTCATTTACATGACATACTGTCATGCTCATATAAAAAAGCAGATCAGCTAAAGCCCACCCAGTATCTGGAAGTGTGCATCTGGGTTTTGATAGCAGTTTTTATAACTTTAAAGGTCTTTAGAAGTCGCAGAGGAGAGTTATAATTCCACGCAGGCACCCATTCGATGACAGAGCCAAAGTGAACATGGACATTTCCATTTAGCTGATAGCGGCTGCAGCAGCAGGTACCCATCATTTTCCCTGAAAGCTGTTTTAGTTCAAGTTGGGGTCAGTGTTTAATATCAGAGAGAAATAAACTGTCTAATTGCTTTGGATATCAAAACTGCACCCAGAACTTGTGTAACGAAGCAGCAACTTTCGACAGAATATCTTTTTTGAATTCCATCATATAAAAGGATGTAATTGTTGAAATTAGAATGTGGCTTTATCAAAACTGATAAATTTATGCTAAATATTGCTTTTAACAACTTGGGAGTTCATCGTTAATCCCATCATCGCCAACAAAGCATGTACTTACAATAAACCGACAGGCAGCTAGCTGTGGCTTTGTTGAAAAATTGTTGCTTGTGCACGTTTTGCCTGGAAACTCCTGATTGCCAAGTGACCTTTCCTATTAATGTAATTAAGCGTGATGTTATCTCCTCACAGCGTGCAGCCTTGCTGTGCGCTCAGGGCAGAGGAGCACTGCGAGGCGGCAGGGAGGAGGTGCATTACAATACAGCAAGACAGAATGCAATTTAGGCAGCTTAATGCTTATGCAGCAGAATGCAACTCAGTGTCATTGTGAATAATGAATATACACCTCTCCAGATCTTTTTTTACGTGTTTTTTTTTTCTCCCTCATTCCTCTGTATTTTGGATCCTGATGTCTTGGGCGTGTAAATCCGACTCAGTCGTCTTCAGCAGAACATGTTTGGTTTTCCAATTACCTGCCGACAGCTCTCTGTCCAACCCCCCATGACCAATTTACAAACTCCATGTTCGGCAACACGCAGCCTTTCCGAAGCAGACAGCTCATCGTGCATTTCTAATGCTCAGTGCTTTGATTGGTTCTTTGCTGCAGCACTGGTTATGACGTACAATAATAACAGCAAAATTACTGCATGCCCCACATGTGTCAAACTTTGTCATTCTCTCATGCTTCCAGATTTATTCACATTAATAAACGTGTATATGCAGACTTCTTAAATAAGAAATATTGACAAGCTCATGGATGCTGAGCTGTTAGTTATGCAGATGCAAGAAAATGCGTCTACAGCCTCCTCATAGAGATGTATCAATATGTAATCCATCCATCCATCCATCCATTATCCTACCCGCTTAATACCCAGTGGTGTCGCGGGGGTCTGCTGGTGCCTATCTCCAGCTCTCTTAGGGCGAAGGCAGGGATCCACCCTGGACAGGTCGCCAGTCTGTCGCAGTCAATATCTAATAAACATCACAAAAAATGTTAGAGGTCGTCCGGGGAAACGGTCCGATCACGGCAATGATCCACCACTTCTGCAAAACTCGTGTTCAAAGTTTAAAAATAAACCTGGAAGTTTAAAAATAACCAATTTTCTTTTCTTTCCTTCTTTTTTGCACTTGTGGTGGGAGAAAATATCTCTTTTGACTTGTTTGCCTTTCATGATGCATCGGCGTGTCTCTCCACAGAATAACCACCACTGCTGCGTGCATGATGGACCTGAGGAGGTACCCTCTGGATGAGCAGAACTGCACCCTGGAAATAGAAAGCTGTAAGTGATGATAACTCACCACGGTCAACACAGACAGTTTACTCGAAGCTGTTTTTCAATAACGTGTTTAATTAAAACAACATGCTGTTCTTTTGCCATTCGTCTCACGTCTCTCTCTCCGCATTTCCCTGCTGCCTTGAGAAATCTCAGCGCCCGCTGATGTGAATTGATTACTCTTCCCTCAGTGTGACAAATGGAGCAGGCCACCTCTGGATCTTTAGCCGTTGCGGGTGAAGTAACATTAATATCGCAAGGCTTGAGTGGACCCTCGGGGTCGTGCGGCGGCTGGATAAAACGTAGTTCAACATTAGCTCATCACGTCCGCGATAATCGTTTATAATTTGAATCAGGTTTATTGCATTTGAAATTACCACATTATGCGGAATTATCCTGGTCTATTGCTTTGTTAGAGGTAGTAAGGGAAAAGGTAAGATAAAGGATATGTTAAAAAAATTATGATAAAATAGTGTTAGAAGATAAGAATTAAAAATGGAAGTTAAAAATTAAAAAATTTTATTATATTTAATTATATTTTGAGATTGTGGTGGGAGAAAATATATATTTTGAATAGTTTGAATTTATTGGTGAATAGGAGTGTATATAAAAAGAATAAAAAAAAATGATGAGTGAATGATGGACCTGAGGAGGTAACCCTCTGGATGAGCAGAACTGCACCCTGGAAAATAGAAAGCTGTAAGTGATGATAACTCACCACGGTCAACACAGACAGTTTACTCGAAGCTGTTTTTCAATAACGTGTTTAATTAAAAAAAAATGCTGTTCTTTTGCCATTAGTCTCACGTCTCTCTCTCCGCATTTCCCTGCTGCCTTGAGAAATCTCAGCGCCCGCTGATGTGAATTGAAAACTCTCCCCTCAGTGTGACAAATGGAGCAGGCCACCTCTGGATCTTTAGCCGTTGCGGGTGAAGTAACATTAATATCGCAAGGCTTGAGTGGACCCTCGGGGTCGTGCGGCGGCTGGATAAAACGTAGTTCAACATTAACTCATCACGTCCGCGATAATCGTTTATAATTTGAATCAGGTTTATTGCATTTGAAATTACCACATTATGCGGAATTATCCTGGTCTATTGGTAAGAGAATTGGAAGAATGAAACAAATGAATATAAAAAGGACAAAAAGTGTTTAAAATACATGGGATCTATAACTGCAAAGTGGCTTGTGAATGGATGATTAGACATGAATTAAATTAGTTTACAGAATATTTAGACTTAAAAGGCTTTCAGTAACTGGTTTAAATACTGCACAGGTTTACAGCATTGATTTAAATGCATCTTCACAAACCTCTGATGAAAAATGGTCTTTAAAACTCTAAAAACAGGCTGTGCTTATCGAATTTACTTTTTTTTCTGCAGCGTTAAGCAGCAACAGGATGGATTCCCCTGTGCTAACACAAATGCAATTTCATTTAAATGAAGCTATTTCATGTCTGTTTTCCGATACTTTAATTTGGATAAGTCGATATCAAGGAGGAAATTTTGATACGCATGTAATTAAAAAAATGTATTGGCTTGATCATTTTCATTGACCGCTGCATCAATCAAGCTGCCTGCTCGATACGGCAGATATGTGTAGCTGTGTCTCAGGATAAAAGTGTAGAGTATTTGGCCCTAGGGACATCAGTGGGCAATGAAATATGGATAAGCCTCAAATTAAAAACTTGCGAGAATACCTGCTATTTTTGCACAGGAATTGTTCTGCACTGTGGGAGTCACACCTCATTTTGATTGATTAAGCGGGCAGTTGTTTCAATTTCATGGACAATGTTACATTTCTTTAGCCTAAACCCCTTAGAGGAAGATTTAATGGAAATGAATCCCGGTCGCGTCAAGAGTTTACCGCCAGCGAGGTTCGTCATCGCGTAACAGAATGTGAAATGTGGTTACACTCCCTGGATGGAGGAATCGCTATGCTGTGAATTGATGCTAGCCTGTTGATATAAATCTCTTGCTGTGGTCACTTTCAAGTACGCTGTCAGTCGAGAATATGTGGAGGCATCGGCGCGTCCAGTGACACATGTTAATAAATATTCATGCTGGTAATAATGCATGCAGTGATATTGCTCCACAGGAGTGTGGAGGTTCTGTTTTCTGTAAAATTTACCAAAGACTTATAATATTTCCTTTATCTATTTATTTCAGTTGTGCATGGGCAGCTTTCACACAATCACCTTTCACACATGCTTTAATAGTGCCGTTTCTAAATGTTTTGCCCTCCCATGTATGATCATAGGCTCGTGCAGGGCTGTGAGTAGATGCACTAAAGGCAGGCATGTAGGTTAACAGGCAGCATTTGTGAACACGTGCTCTCTTTCCTCTCCCCTGATTTTACCTCGACACAGATGGATACACCACGGATGACATCGTCTTCTTCTGGCAAGGGGGAGACAACGCTGTGACTGGAGTTGACAAGCTAGAGTTGCCTCAGTTCTCTATCGTAGACATCCGCCTAGTGTCCAGGGAGGTCAGGTTTACCACAGGTAAGACTGTTCAAATGTTCACAAAAATTAGGCAGACGGGTTTATAATTCTGCCAGTATCAGTATTTTTTCAAACAGCCTTGCAGGCATCACATGTGTAGAACAAAGTGAAAGAAAAGTACATCTCATGTTAAAGCTTTAGAAAATCTTTGAACGCTGCTTGCAACCATTTATCGAGGATTTACTCTGGTGATCTAAGGCGTCTGGATCCGCCTTGATCAAGTATGTATGCTAAGATATTGATTTAGTCAAAGATTTAGAGCAACCAGCAGATGATGAGATCATTTATCATTGTGTGTTCCCCCACAGCAAGCTAGCTTCAAGATTAAAACCTGCACATTTTTCCCCCGTTGGTGATGTACTGCAAATAAACCTGTAGACGGGAAACATCTGGATCAGATTTAACTGTATTTGAAACTTTATTAATGGTTTTTAAGAATCAGAAAAATGAAGTCCAGCTAGATGTTTGTTATTGCTTTTTTTGAAGCATGGCTTTGTAGTGTGCATAGCTGTGCACATAGCTGCACACCTTCCTCACATGTTTGATAAGGAAGCCGTGATTCACCTCTAGACCACCCTGTTGGTGATGTTTAGAGGACAGAGAAAGTGCAAAAGAAACACAGAGCAGCTCTTTGTGACAATCCTCAGAGGTATGCTGGCGCTGCCTGCTGAGATAGGAGGTTGCAAAAAAATCTGCCGTGTTTGCGACTTTGTGCTATATTTAATTGGAATCGAACTTGTCCCTGGAAAGGAATCCATCGCTTTGGGGAAATTAAGTGCTCCGTCTGAATAAATGGAAAAATGACTACCCCTTGTGTTGTCAGTGTGCAGACTTTGGAATTTTTTGAGTTGCGCCTGCGTTTTCCTGTTCTCCTATTTGTGGCTCAACCCCTTGTCCTTGCAGGTTCCTATCCAAGGCTTTCGCTGAGTTTCAGGATTAAGAGAAACATCGGTTACTTCATCTTGCAGACTTATATGCCCTCCATCCTGATCACCATCCTCTCCTGGGTCTCCTTCTGGATCAATTATGATGCCTCTGCAGCTCGGGTGGCCCTGGGTAAGAAACAGATGCATTAATAAACCTCTACCTGCCCCACTCTCACAGGGGCTCACAGCACTGATGGCCTCTACATTTACTTGCAGCCCTCAGTTTCACACTAATGTCAGTCTTCTAGGTTCCAGCTATGTCACTCGGCCCTTTTGGCCCAACCTTCAGTGAAAGTTGCACAACACATCTTCTCAGAATGTGCAGAGCTGGTGCAGCAGAGACTTGAAGCATCAGTCATCACAGTTTACTGGCGATTTTTTGCACTGTGGCTCTAATGCAGTTTTATTGCGTATGAATTTAAAAGCTGCTAAACGTGAGACCTGACAACTGACCCCTGATGGAGGGTTCTTGTGTCTGTCTGTGCTCAGGAGTGACAACGGTGCTCACCATGACAACCATTAACACCCACCTTAGGGAGACGCTCCCAAAGATCCCATACGTGAAAGCCATCGACGTCTACCTCATGGGCTGTTTCGTGTTCGTGTTCCTGGCCCTGCTCGAGTATGCCTTCGTAAACTACGTGTTTTTCGGCCGCGGGCCCGCGCAGCAGTAAGAAGCTCAGCGAGAGGATCGGCAAAACCAACAACGAGCGCATGAGATACGAGGAGAAGCGACTGAGGGAACAGGTTTGCATTTCCACCCACTGCGGCTCCTCTGCTCGACCTTGGTTACGACTCTTTATGTTTTCTTTTTTTTTTTTTTTGTACATCCACAAGAACACATTACTTCATGAAGTAATCTGCCAACAGTAAAGTGACCAGAACCGCCATCTTCATCCATCGCTCCACCCTCAAGCACTGACACTGATGTTTATTGAGCGTAGCCGTTGTCTCTGAGATAGAAACCCGCGTAGCTCAACGGCATTTGTCAACTCACTCGTTTCTCCAGGTTATATGTTTATGCTGCGTGCTTTATTCACTCTCTTCCTGCTAACATTTGATATTACATTTTTGGGACATTGTTTAACCAGAATTTTAGTCGAGAAAGAAAGTTTGTCATGAAATAAAGTAGGGGAGACAGAGTGAATGAAGTTACGCCCCTTTGTCTCATTTATCGATTGATTTCTGCTGTGTGTGTAATTCTCAATGCATATTCAGAGCTGTTCCTGTTAACACTGCCCTACGGGATGCACTGTGTAACCTTGAAACAAAAAAAATGTGCTTCTTTGCATTTGAATTTTATCCTCATTTTAATGTTCTCTTCGCTTTTCTTTCACATTGCAAGGACTCCATTTCCGTGCCGTTTCAAACCAACACCTTCAGGTCATTTACACAGCGGAGAAATCTGTATCTCGAAGAGCAACGAAAAGTTGGGGTACATGTATTTAGACATCATATCAGCTGTAGGACAGCCTGCACTGTAGTTGCCTGTTGATGGTCTTAAATATTTCTGTTGCATGCCAGAAATGACCTTCCATATCATCCCTACATGTTGCTTGGGGGACGGGAGGGAGGGTCTCAGATAGGTTTGAATATTCAGGGGGCTTTGCAGGCCGCTCGCCCACGCTTCAGCCACGGCTGACTCCCTTGTCTCTGCTCTCCCCTCGCAGGTGGATCCGTACGGAAACATCCTCCTTACCACGCTGGAGATGAACAACGAAGTGATGCCTTCCGACGTGGGGAGCAGCGTCAGTGACTCTCGGAATTCCGTCATGTCCTTTGACAGCTCCGGGGTCCAGTTCAGGAAGCCTATGGTGCCCCGAGACGGCTTCAGCCACCACTCGCTGGACAGGAGCGCCATGCGGAGCAGGGCCAACTGTCGGCTTCGGAGACGCTCCTCCAAGCTCAAGTTGAAAATCCCAAACCTGTCAGATGTTAGCACCATCGACAAGTGGTCCCGGGTCATTTTCCCCATTACCTTTGGATTTTTCAACCTAATCTACTGGTTGTACTATGTGAATTGATGTGCACCCCACTAGGAATCATGGGCCATATTTTGAGAGCACATTAAATTGGCTTTGATACAGTTCCAAAATATGTATACACATATACAAATTGAACATATGTATATGCATATTTCTATATATTATATTTATATATACATGTGAAATACGAAAGACTTTCCGATGTACAAAGTATTAACAGGATGACTTGAATGTTTGAGAATAATAGTGAGCGGAGAATTTCGAGGCTTTCAGTTTCTTTTCCTCCTGAAAAGACAGACGAACAAACATCCCGTGGGGGGGAGTTTTGGAACTAAAGACTGCATGATATTTTGCTAAAAAAGAAAATTAACGAGAAAAACGGGGACTTGGAAGCTCTCGA